>OX422215.1:346869400-347077400 GCA_949130495.1 Sambucus nigra
CATCCTCAAAATCGAAATCGGAATCAGAATTTGAAACTTTAATTTCCTCCTTCTGGGTTTTCAAAGAAATACCCTTTTCTTTGTTATGCACTTGCTTGGAGGTAATCATGTTAATTTCATAGGTTTGTAAGTCACCTATAATCTCTGCTAGTTTCATCGACTCTAACCTACCCAAGGAGTTTAAAATGGTCACTTTCGCATCAAACCTACTCGGCAACAACCTAAGGGTTTTCTTAATGACACGGTTTTTAGGAATTTTCTCACCTAGGTTAAACGACGAGTTGACAGTATTGGACAAGCTAGCATAAAACTCATCAGAAGTCTCACTCTATAACATACTAATGGTCTCAAACTGTGTACTGAGATTTTGAAGTTTTTACGCCCTAATCGTGCTAGTGCCCTCATGAGTGAGTGCCAAAATATCCGAAGCCTGTTTTGATGTTTCACAAGTCATAATTCTATTACATTCATCCTTTGTGACATGTGAAGCAGTAACATGCAGACCCTTCGAATTATATTGTGTAAGTCTTTGTTCAGTTTCGGTCCATGACTCAATAGGCATTAAACTAGAGACCTCACCTACAATAGTGATAGGGGGTGTCCAACCTTTATCAACTGCTAGCCTTACATGCTCATCAATAGATTTTAATGCACATCTCATTCTCATCTTCTAATAAGTGCAATTAGTGCCACAAAAAATAAGAGTTCGAGAAAATTCATTATATCCAAAATTCATCTTTGAAAACACACGGGATCACAAAACAAATAAAATATGTTTTCTAGCTCTGATACCAATTTGAAAGTGCCCAATATGTGTGTTTTAAACAAAACAAATTTTTCTCCGAAAATTATCCAACTTTTAATTATCCACCCAACCAAGTTGCGAAAAACCCAATTCTTATTTAAACCGATTTTATCTTGATTAATCCTAAACATGCATCTAGTGATTAAAGAAAGTAAAATAAAGTAAAGAATACTCACAATGCCGGATGTACGAGGAAAAAAGCCAAAATGGGAAAACAACCTCGGACTGCCCAAGACAGACAATCAATATGAATATGGATTTACAATGAACAGAAAAAAGACTCACTCAATGACTCATTCCCACTGGTCTTGACGCTCTTCTGATCTTCAACCACTCCTCTTACAATGCTCACGCATAAATTCTTTCTTCAACGATACCTGTCCACAACACACGCGCCCACGTGGCTTTGGTTCGTCTACGATGTCGAACAACAAGTCCTTCTATTTTCTTCACTGCAAAAACCTTTCATGTTTAATGATAGAACAAACTTCTTTGGTGCAACAAGATCATGTAAACGTATAAGAATGATAACTCGGATATTTGCAAACTCTAAGGATGTGTTTACGCCTTGTAAACCTTAGAAAACATGTGCAAACAAGTTTCTGGTTCGAATACTATTTTCCAGAATGCACACCACCAAAACTACGATAGAAACATGCTTTAAATAATAAATAAGCGCTACCTCGAAATTAGTGTCGTTCGAACGACAATGCCACATCATTCGCGCGACTTAGGCATCTCGTTCGAGCGAGATCCTTATGTCGTTTGAACGAGCTGACGTGTCAGTTCGACTTTTTTACTTTTAGTTCAAAACATCTCTTTTAAAAGATATCCAAATTAGTCAAACTCTATTTTGAGTATATCAAAATAAAATGTAGTGTAAACACTTCAAACACTTTTAAAAACATTTTAAAATATTTTTCTTTGTAAAACTACATCCTTGTCTTTTATAAAAACAATTCCCAGCGCCATTAATTATACGCATTCATACCTAAGTGATGTTGGAATGCAATTACCTTTGAAGATGATTAAACTTGCACCAATTAAACATCGGCATTATTTAATTCTTTAAAGCTTTGTCGCATCATCTTCAATTTTCTTCAATACATCATAGACCAAATGGGATCGTGACAAAATAATAATCTCCCTATGACATATTACTAAAACGGTTTTGTTCACGGAATTAAGTCAAAGAAATACAGGGACTCGATCGAAAATTTATGTCCTAACAAATGGGAGGAGAACGAAATCTCACAAGAGGAATCAACAATCCTATTCGTAATGCTCTATATCAAATCGAGAGCAACACTAAAAATGTAGTACGTCCGCATAGATTCCGAAGGACACTAGAACCTGATGCTCTTATACCATCTGTGAGAACCCGCCTAATAACATACCGGGAGATCACTTCTGTACCAAATTAAAACACGAGTCGCATATGATTCATTCTCAGCTTCACTGTCGAAAACCAAATTAATTACTAATAACCTATTAGGCTGGCGTCAAAATTTTATATAACTAATCTTTTTAAACAAACTATACAAATAAAACATTTTACTGTACAACCTAATTGAATTTCGCATAAAAGGCGGTAAAAGAATAAATAAATACAATTGGGGCATTAGCCCGAATGTTTCTACTGTACCTCCTATCTATATCTCAAGTATGGAAGCGTCTACAAGAAACCTGCATGCATCCACAACTGCTACAGCAAGCGTCTGACTCGAAGGAATCATCATTCGAGAGTCCCTGTGTCTAGACACACACACACACACACACACACACACATATATATATATATATATAGCAAAAGAGGGAAAACACAAAAACGGGTGAGAGCCCGAGTTGGGAAAATATTTTGCATGTGCATAAACACTTTATTTATGAAAATATGGTTTATCTCATATTTAAATTGGTATCACACTCCCATGTGATACCCCTCACCCCTCTTCTAATAGTGCACACCTAGCGTATTCCTCAAAACATCATAGTCAAGCTACTCTACCTAAAAATTTGTCACACCCAAACTCTAAAAGTCCTATGTAAACAGAGTACTAACATCTAAACTTCTCCCCAGTCTTAACACTGTGCCATGTTCGTGTGTGGGGTGTCTTGCGAATCGAAATCCAAACAAAGAACCCCCCGATACGCTACTACTTAACAGTGTCGATCGTCGAGTTCCATTAGACCCTCAGTACACACACACACACACACACACACACATATATATATATATATATATATATATACATATCGTACTCACTCTCATATACATAACAAATTATACATCTGGATAAAATCTCCCGGAGTGAGATTTAATCTATAATCATTTTATCTCTTTACTCCCATTAGAGATATATATTATCTTGTTCTCATGCACAAGTATTATACTATACAAACAAGTATAGTAACCATCCCAACGGGCTATAACTCGAGGTTGCGGTCTCATATTGCCTATCTAAAATTCGGGTTTATTCACTATACCACGGTACCAAACCAGACTCCCTCATGGACATGGTAAACAAATACACAATGGTGGAGGCGATCATGTTCCCCCTCCAAGTGGAGTACACACATCGCACTCGAACTCGAGAAGAGATGACCTGGGATTTACTAGTAATCATGTCCTAGGATTTTTTGAATGTACTCAGCTCACATATATTCGAATAACATAAATACTTATGCCCAACAATAGAAGAACTCTCTCGAATGTTCCCCGTTCCGAACGATTACTAGGTTCGTTCCCTGGATTATGCCCCCACCATTCCTAGGTTGTCTTTTTCATCAGAAGGTTTACTTAGCCTCAAAACCAACATTTAGGAGTCCCGAAATCATAACTAGAATCCCCCATTTAAAACCCTAAATTGAAATTTAACTCCCCATACTCTTAAGGGAAGAAAACTAACAATTCTAGCCAAGGTGAATCGATTCACCCTTATGGAAAATCTATTCGGGCGAGAAAATCGATTCGGGCCCAATTTCGAATCGATTCAGAAAGTATTCAACAAACAGGTCCTTAGGGGAGAATCAATTCATTCTAAATTTGAATCGATTTGGTCCAAGGGTGCCTTACAGATCCCCTTAGGCGAATCGATTTGGCCCAGACCCTAATCGATTCAGCCTGTTCGAGGGGCACTGTTTGGGCGATTTTTCAATATCCAAAATACCTAAATATCAACCCAAACTCCATTTTAATGGTTTATAATGAAAACCAACAACCCTATTAACATCCTAACACTAATTTACAACTAATACTGCAGTAAGTTTATGGTATTAAACCATTTCTCATAGGTTTGGACCTTAAAACAATAAAAACCTTACTTTCGACATTTCTTCCATTTCAATTCAATTTTACACTTCATTAACATGGTTTTAACACTATAAATCATTTAGAGTTTACAATACATCAATTTGTAAACTCGTAATCAAATTTTCCCAAATTTACTTTTAGGGTTATAACCCAAATTTCATAATTTTCCAATTATGATATGAAATGTACACACTAAATTAAATAAAGCAAGTAAACACTAGCCTGGAGGATAAAATCGGATGACCTCGAGTCGAATATCGCAGAGTTTGGCCAGAATCTCCCTTTTCTTCCTCTTTTTCCTTCCTCTCTCCACTTTCACTTTTTTCTCTCTTTTCTTTCTTCCTTTGTCCCTCTCCCGTGTCTTTATAAGGGTGAAAAGGGTTTGTCCCATATTAAACCCAAAAATGACTCGTTTACTCAATTATGAGTCCCTACTGGTCCAAAAATTCTCGAAACTTGATTACGACCCCCCGAATACTCTATTCTGACTATCTCGGCCATTTCAAGACCCACCATGCACTCAAAATATCCGTCCAAAGTACTTTCTTCAAATCACTAATTTAACCCAACACAACTTAATGCGTGTTTTTCCATTAAAATATTATCCTTTGTCGCTTTACCCAGCTGTGACATATAATTAAAATACTCCAACTTATTTACTTAATCCCAAAAGTAAATATAACACCCATCTAAAATCATCTAATCCTTGAAAACTCCAAAAATTACTATTCAAGATAGTTTCTCAAATTTCCAAATTACACTTACTTATGAATTTTAATTATCCCCAAAAGTGAGGGGTGTTACATCACCCCTGCAACAAAAAATGCGAATAAAGGAAAACTAGGCCCTCTATGGTAGGGTCCCTTTGTCGCGGTCAAAATAACGAGCCTAGGTTACTACTACATAAAAGAAAATGATGGATTTGATGTGATAACCTTCCCTCAAAAATAGATATTTAACATTATTTGAAGCTTTTTGTCCAACCTAAAATTCGAGGAATAGATAATCCAACTGTAACACATCAAGTAATACGTAAGGTGGTGTATTGCGTAAATGGTTTAAACGGAAAAAAATCCCATGATGCATGTGTCTCATTAATGCTTATTTAATCTCTAATAGTATTGGATAGGATGTCCATTAAGTTTTAGGGAAAAATATCAAGGAACGGATGTGACACGGACAAGGTTAGTACAACACGACTTTTAAATGGTACGAAAAGCAAAATATCGCAATATGGATTAAACGAGAAATTTTTATGTTTCATGGTTCACACGATTTTTTTTTGGGTATATATAATTATTTTAAGTACTTCGATTAAGTTACATGCGATTCGAACAAGCAACGAGCTCTACGCGAGCCAGGGTATAAATTGTCTGACGGTGTACCACACTCCGAAGCTCCAATTTTGCGTGAATTGTTTAGGACAATTGTTTAGGAGAGGGTAAAAAATATATTTAGACTCATAAAATACAAGGAATATTTCCATGCGAAGAAAAATCGAAAAAAAAAATATGTTTTGTGCGGCGGTCCCAATTCTTACGAGCCTTATATAGGATAATTCGAGAGGCCAAACGACTATTGTAAATATGATTTTTTATCCGAAAAATGCTAGGAATATTAATATCAAGCAAAAAATTGCAAAAAAAAAGAAGATATTTTTAGAGAGAAAAAATGACGTAAATAAACCTTTTGGTGTTGATTTTGGGTGGGTTTTGAGTGTAACATGTGCCACGGTTTCTTGCATTGTATTGTACCTTTCCCACTTAAATTGCAAACCTTAGGAACCCTTTTGCACCATTTGGGACACACAAACTCTTGGGTGCTTGGTCAAGAGTGGAAGACTACCACAAGTACCTTATAAGAGAAATGGGAGGGAAATTGAGTTGGCCATTAATATCTCAATCTTTTCATGAGATTTTCATCATCACCATGGTCAGGAAAGAGCTCTTCCTTCAATCCAAATCCGTAGCAATTCTTTCCCACCATATTTACACCATGAAAGCACCATTTTGGAGGTCACAAACACCATTAAAACACGTTGGAGTTGTAGGAGAGCTTATAGGGAGAGTTTTTTAGAATCTTTTGATGAGGTTTGGGAGTTGTAGAAGAGGGTTTTGAGCTTGCAGATGGCAGACCCTTGGAGATTTCTTTGGAGAGATTTTGGTAACCCCTTGAGGTCACCTTTGGAGGTGGGTGTTTCTCCTCCTACACCACCATTTCCACCACCATTTTGGAGATACTTAGATGGGAATACTAACATTAGTTTCGATTTGAAGTTGAGTATAATTTTAGCGACTTTACTTACATGTATTAGAATTAATATATGTGTGAAGTTAGTTAGTTTCATCTATGGGGTTAAACTAGTTGAAATCTATGATTTTATTTGCAAATGGGTTTCAAAGAGATATTTCAAATGGGTTTTGAAATTGATAAAAATTCAAATTATTATTCGATATATTTGAGGTGTAATAATGTGTAACAAAGTGAGTATAATGCATTTACGGGTTTATTATTTGCACCCTTAATGTTTTGAGAAAAATGAGGCATTTAAGAAAAGGTTTTAAATTAATTCTAAGAGTGTTAAATTTTCAGAACACTATTCATAGACATTTTATAAAATAAAATGGGTTAAAAGTTTATTTTAAATCAAGAGAATGTGATTTCTATGACAAGTGATGTTTGAGCTTGTTCATGCCATTTGGTAACTTGATTATGTATTTTCCTTAATTAAATAAAGTGTTTTATATGTGAAGCAATGCTTCCATTTTAAAGGGGTATTTTAAAGTGTGTGAACTCATCATAAGTAAATAAAGTGGGTTTAATGAGTAAACATGTGAAACTAAAGTCTTCATGTAAATAATAAAAGTGTGAAATAATTGACTAAGTATGGGTCCTTATGCAAAAAGTAATAATTAAAGTGTGTGACGCTATATTTGAAATGCGGAGTGTTAAATATGTAAATGTAGACTGAAATGGGTTTTCGAAGTTAACACTCATAATTAAAGTGTGTAGGCTTAATCATGAGAAATAAGGCTTTAAAATGTAAAAATTGTGATTTTATATATTACAAGGGTTAAAATGAAAAATGTGTAATTTTTGGCTAAGTGAGAAGTTGTACAAGTATCTTAATAACTAAAATGCCTAAATGTTGAGTTTGGAACTTGAAGGGGGTATTTTTGTGAATAGCACTTGAATAAGGGTAAGGTTGCCTGTTTTGGTAAAGAGAAAAGAGTGTTTTGATAGTAATGTGAAAATAATAATTTAAGTCCTTAAAGCAGAAATGATATTCGATGTAAAAAAAAAAAATCAACGCATGCAGGAAAAAGGACTTTAATGGAATATAATGAATTTTCCTAAATGTATAATGGGAAACTAACGTGAGCATGAGAAAATGTTTAACACATTGAAAAGAATAATGGAAGATGAAGATGATGCCAAATAAATAATTGAGCAGTGCATGACGTCCCTAGTGGTGAAAAGGCCACGAAGTCCATGGTTGTTGGCTAAATCCCAAAGATAACGACGTTATTGTAGTTTGATAAAGAACGGGTTATACGATGAAAATAACCTAATTTGCTTGAATAATTACTTCTTCGATTAATGTAACATGGACAAGTAAATTGAGAATAATGTCTAATGTCCAAAAGAAAAAAAAATGAAATGGTTAAGCAAGGTGGCTTAATGATATTAAGCAACCTAATAAGGTTTCAATCAAAATAAGCACAAGCGTGTGTTACATAAGGCTTTCAAAGAAAAAGAGTATTTTTTTTTCTAGACATAGTATGTGAACGTTGTAATAAATGTTTCAAAAGTAAATGAAAGGTTTTCCTTAACGAATGCCATTTGTCTAACTCCGTGAGTTAATAGGAACGGATGATAGTTTTCAAAGCATGATACTAAAAAATGATTATTTTGTAAGGTTAGGAAAGTCAAGTCGTGTTAATTATTTTTTTTGGAATGAATGGTTAAATACATTGGTACATGTATTTTCAAGGGTATATATGTAGATATATACACATTTTCACATGCATATAGCGTAGAGTGTGAGTAATCTTTTATGTCGCTCGTATTCATACTGCATTTGTATATGATCCCACTGAGCATTTGGCTCACATTCATTCTCTTGTTGTGGTAGGTTCCATGATGTTCCTTACATTGAGAACCTTATAAAGGTAAGTAACTATTTTCATTTATGACTAGTAGCTCTGTTTACTTGGCCTTAGGGGCACTTTCCTTGGGTCCTGTCGTATAGTTATTATAAATTGAACTCACGTGCTAATAAGTGCAACGTTAAATACGAATAAAACTGGATTAGAAACATTATTTAGGATGTTCCATTGCACTTCAAAATCAACATACGAATTGGATTGGGTTAGTCCTTTAATAACCTTTAAATCCTGGATGGGATGTTACACCTTGGTATCAGAGCTTTAGGTCCAATGTTCCTTTCGGGTGCAACGTAGTGAGGAAGGTAGTAGATCTTCTAGGTATCAATGTTGGTTTCAGCCATTCATGCTATAGAGGTGATGATTTCGAAATGTATCATGCGGTAATGTCAAGTATGATACAACGATGTGCAACTCTTAATGATATGGTAAAATGGCTAGGTTGTATCCATTCATGTTTTGCGGTGTTTCTGATGTTGATATGTTAGTGAGTATGGGTGCTAGAATAAACCATTAGCAGTGACACCGTAGTCTTGTGTGAGATACTCTGTGGTAATTTGATGGCTAGAGAAGCCTTAGTTGTATTAGAGATGTATAGTAATATTCGTTGCATCTTAGCCGGAAAGATGGTAAATTCATCTATGGGACTAGGTGATTAAGTTATGTATTTATAAGTATTGATCCTATGGAGATTAGAACGCCTAAGTATCGTGATTATAATTTGACTAACTTAAGAACGAATCTAGAAAGTCCTTGGGACTTAGTGTTAGAGATGATGGTTAACTTATGGTTTTAAAAGTAATAATGCAGTATTGAGGAGTATGATACTCTATAGCATGGGATGTGTGTTCCAGGATGCTTTTAGGCAATACTTTAGGTCACATATCCTACTGAAGGTTTATAACAGTGTTAACTTCTAGTTTAGCAAGTAAGGGTGATGGTTGCATACTAAGGCAGACTAGTTGTCATGGATGAATAGTCATTGAGGTTAAATGCTAGGCTATGATGAGTTTGATCTTCGGTTAGTGTTATAGATAGACATGTGAACTCATGATTACTCCTTAGAAATTAGTACAAAGGTTTAGCTAATGAAGTGTTAGTGCAAGTAATAGGCTTTCCCCAGTAATGGAGAATTTAAGGTTATACCACATAGAATGGTCTTGTCGACATCTCTCATTGATATTATGGGATCCATTATGAATTCACGAATATAGAGTTACGATTGGTATGACACATAGTGATTGGGATTAGTGTTAGGCCTTTGAGGAATTAATTTAGCAGCCATGCTTGATTGTTATACTTGATAGGAGTTTTGTCATGATGTCTCCTAGGTTAGGATGTGTATGTCCAATGGGAGACAATTGACTTGGTGAATCTTCCATGGGGCAGTGAAAAAAAATATTTTTGTGTTGAGGAACTTATAAGCTATTGGTTATTGTAATACGATTTATTCATGTCATTTATGGTAATACATTGGAGTTAGTTCCACGATTTTGTTTATAAGTTTGTGTTATAGAATGATTTTGTGGATAATGTAGAAAACGGGTCGATAAATGTTAGGTCATGCACTTGGGAGACTTAGAACATGATGATGTTCATCATGGTTTTAGAGATAGCAATCGAAATGGAGTGTTAAGATTCATTATAACACTTGCGTGTGCTACACATATGTCTTAGTATATCTCAAGTGAGGAGAATCGTTGGGTATTAGGCCTGGGTAATGCTTGAAAAAATTTAGGTGTCATTGTACTACTACGATAGTTATGGTCTGGGATCAGATGGGACGTTACTAAGTATTTTAGTGATGGGTCGTAGGGTAAAATTACGCGAGTGTTGTGTTTCACTAGATGAGAAAGATCTCGATGTTTAAAATTTAGCAATCACATGTTGACATTGTTGAGACTTGATTATGTTATTTAAGTGATTAACATTAAGAAATAAGAAATGTAACTTCACTTTGATATGAGGGATAGAGAGTAACCTTAGTCTTAAGGAGAGAAACATAACGTTTTAGCTTCCTAAGGGAATCGACTCGCAAGTCATTGTCCATCTAGAAGGAAAATCATGATTAATGATTCAATCCAGGGCACATGGCTAGGATAATACTATAGTGTACATGTAGGTCAGTGAAAATTTTATACTTCAAGTGTACCTTATGGTTCGTACTTCGTGTGGCATGGTTCGCTATCCAAATTCAATTATTTCATTCTTGCGTGATAGTCGCCTGATTCATTGCACCTTCTTGTGTCTTCTTTGATCTCGATAATGGGAAGTTGTTTCAATTATTGCTTGGTATTCAGGTGTAGCATTGTATAGCTCAGTAGTGATGCGGGATGGGCTAGGTAGAGGTTGTTGTGTCACAGTACATGAGTACTCTCTTCTTCGGAAGCACCTTTATTTTACACCGTTTGGTGTACATGTGATCTCATAGTTTTTTACATGGAGTTTGCATGTGTACTTAATAGCTTTAGGTTAACACAATCGTTAGTTAACCGATATAGCTAGTTATGACGTATATCATGGATTTCAGGTCACCACTCTAATATATAAATATTAGAACTTGACGGAACATCAAATTCTAGGGTTGCACTCCGTACGGAAATTATGGATTGAGAATGTAGTATCTCATGTGTATTTGGGTTATTATAACTAGGATGACTCTAGGCTAATGCTTAGTCTCGTAGGAGATATCAGTCGGATAGACCACTGGGATTAAATTACTATCTCAATTTTTTTTATGTGAATACTTATTGATGTTCAGGACGTATCTTCCTAAGCTAAGCAAGACTCAAATCGTTTGATGGAATGTAGGCTTGTAAATCCCGATGTTCGGAATAATTCATGATAATAAGTACTTTGAATGTTAGCATGATATTTTATCACTATCAGTTACCTTAAGGTATTGTTTATATGGACATGTTAGGCATGCTTGGGAGTTAATAATAATACCTTAAGATCCATCGTAGTTGTAACCGATTAATGGTATGAAATCTTTTGGTTACACTATAGTGTTAATGACATCTAGGATTTGAATTTAATTAATGGATGATTGATTTGTGAGTTGATGATCATAAATTTTGAGGATGAAACTTCCTAAGGAGGGAAGAATGTGATACCCCTCCCTAGAAAATAGGTATTTAACATTATTTGAAGTGCTTTTTCCAAAGGAAAATTCGAGGAATAAATAATCCTATAACACGTCAAATAATACGTAAGGTGGCGTACTGCGTAAATGGTTTAAATGGAAAAAAAATCCCACGATGCATGTTTTGCATTAATTCGTATTTAATCTCTAATAATATTGTCTAGGAAGTGCATTAAGTTGAGGGAAAAATATCAAGGAACGAATGTGACACGGACAAGGTTAATACGACACGACTTTTAAATGGCACGAAAAGATAAATATCGCAATAGGGATTAAACGAGAAAGTTTTATGTTCAATGGTTCGTACGAGTTTTATTTTGAGTTTATATAATTATTTTAAGTACTTCCGTTAAATTCCAAGCGATTTGGACAAGCAACGAGCTCTACGCGAGCCTGGGTACAAATTGTCTGACGGTGGGCAGCACTGCAAAAGTCTAGTTTTGCGCGTATTGTTTAGGATAATTGGTAAGTCAACAAAATATTCCAACCATATTTTTAGACTCATGAAATTATAAGGAATATTACCATGCGAAGAAAAAAAAAATATCCCAATTCTTGCGAGCCTTGTGTAGTACAATCCGAGATGCAAAACGATAATTCTAAATATGATTTTTAGCCAAAAAATGCAAGGAATATGCATATCAAGCTAAAAATTACAATAAAAAAATAAAAAATAAAATATTCTTAGAGCGAGAAAATGACGCAAATCAACCTTTTGGGGTTGATTTTTGGTGGGTCTTTAGTGTCACATGTGCTAAGGTTGCTTGCATTGTATTATCCCTTTCCCACTTAAATTGCAGACCTTGGGAATCCTTTTGAACCATTTGGGTCACATAAACTGTTGGGTGGTTGGTGAAGAGTGGAAGACTACCACAAGTACCTTATAAGACAAATGGGAGGGAAATTGAGTTGGCCATTAATATCTCACTCATTTCATTAGATTTTCTTCATCACCATGTTAAAAAAAAAAAAGATCTTCCTTCACCCTAAATTTGTAGCTGTTCTTCCCCACCATCTTTACACCATGAAAGCACCATTTTGGAGGTCACAAACACCATTAAAACACCTTGGAGTTTTGGGACAGCTTGCAGGGAGTGTTTTTGAGAAGCTTTTGAAGAGGTTCGGGAGTTGTAGAAGGGAATTTTGCGCTTGGAGATGGAGGAATCTTGGAGCTTGCTTTGGAAGACGTTTGGTAACCCCTTGAAGACACCTTTGAACGTGGGGGTTTCTACACATACACCACCATTTGAACCACCATTTTGGAGATACTTAGGTAGGAATAATAACCTTGCTTTAGGTTCGAAGTTGAGTATAATTTTAGCTACTTTACTTACATGTATTAGACTTAATATGTGACACCCCACCTAATTAATTACCCGGTGATCAGTCCTTAATTAATTAATTTCAGAATATCAAGTTGGTTCAGATAATGCATCAGTGTCAAAAACTAAAATTTTAATTTAATAAAAACTAACCACCTAATATTTAAAAAGGTTGGTGTCAAAATTTTTATCTTGTTGTTAAATATCATGATTAAAGGGAAATGTTTAATCATCACCATACATCACAATAGCATAACGACATAACTAATTGAATTTAAATTAAGAACTGGGGTAAACACTTCCAGTCAAAATCTGATACAATAATCCAATAACATGAAATCAAAGTCTAATGGTAAAATAAAACAAGTTTAAATATCTGAATGTCAAATAAGAGGGATGACATGTTCAACTGACATAAATAACTGATAGATAAATAAGAATATACTATGAATCTTCTACTAACAATGTCCTGTAGCTTCCACAACAGCTACAACTCGATAACTGAATGTATTCTCCTAAGCTTGGTGTCCTTGTGGCTGAGCACCTAAAATAAAGTAACAAGAGAAGAGTTTTGCAAAAGAAATGGGCCAAAGCCCGAGTAGAAAACAATTTAAATATAGAAAATACTTAAATTGATTAATTAGCACAAATATTATTCATGTTAACTTAGTGTACTCACTTGCTCACCAATCATATAATGTGCACACCTAGCGAGCCTAGCTACCTATACTAGTCACGATACTCTTCCTGACTATACGTAGAATAATCACTATGTCGAATAAAATATCTAAATAGGCTGAAGACAATATATCTCTACTTTTTTGGAATAGGTTTAAAGATGCTTTAACTCATTCTCATAGTATTCTTAATTCGCAACTGGTGACCCAATAAGTATATACTTTAATAAAGTAGCCAACATGAAACACAGAATAGGAACTCAGTATACATTTACAAATATATATATCAATACTGCACCCATGGTTAAGAAACCCTTGGTGCTAGATATACTCGGCTATCTAGTCCCATTGCAACGCTCATGCATAAAGGACAGTAGGTTCAATCTCTCAAGAACCAATAAGACATATACACATATTGGAGGAGAACTTAGTTCCAAGACGATGTGGAATGCACATACCTACATACTCATACGACCGTCACCACTATCATTCTCACTGATAGAACGTACCTAGGTTCCATGCTCTAGTGGTACGACTCAAAATCCCCCGAAGGTACACAAGATATGTCCGTACACAACGCGCTAACCTCCGTTCGATAGCCAGTAGCTAGGTATATCATACACAAAATATTCCAAGTAATAAGCATGCACACAACTTATACAACTTAATAGGCATTCACGCAACCCAATTACCATAATACATAAGTAGTATTATTGTTTCTACTCTCTCCGTAGATCATATATATATGTATATACTCTCTTGAACATAACTCTCCTATGTTCTATGAACTTTCTACATCCCGAGAATAATCACACTCCCAATTAAATATTAACTCGGACTTTAGATCACTCGTCATTCACGTAGGTTATTTCTCTCACTTTGATAAGCCTATGATGCTTTTTAACCTAACCGGGCTCAAAAAGTGTATTCTGAAATTTCGTTAGAGGTCAAGGGATTCTCGTTCGAACGAGGCCATTCGAATGAAATCCTCACTTCGAACAAACTCAAAATCTCGTTGGAATTCTCATTCGAACGAGTTCATTCGAACGACCTGGGTAGGTCTTCAAACGAGAACTCTGAACTGGCCCTGTTCTTCTCCAAAATCATTTTTCCCAACATTCCAAACCTCAAACTCTATCCTAATTTCGTCCAACATCAATTTAGATGATTCTAAACCATCCCTAACGATTATGGGGAACATTCTAACACAAATTAGTGTTCAAATCTTTATGTTTTCATAATGGAAACCAATAATTTCTAAAATATCTAAGAATTCTCATATGACGAACCAAACACATTAATTATTCAAACCATTAAATTTAATTCATGATTTGCACATAAAATCTCCAAATTTAATAGTCTACAAATGGGGTAAATTCTCTACATGCAAACCATCACCAATACCTAATGTTCCTTTACAATTAAACCTAATGAAACCCAAATTTCATCATATTATGTCTAAATCATCAACAGAGTTTAACAGGAACAATATATGCTAAATAAACTAGAAAGATAAAACTTGCCTTGGAATGGAATTCTGATTATGGGGTTGAATTTGGTATGTGGTTGATCATATCGTCACGATCTACACTTTGGTGTAATTCTTGGTGTAAGAACTTGAGTTCTTGGCTTAGGGCTCCTATGGAGTTATTCTTCTTCCTTGGTTCTCTCTCTCTCTCTCTCTCTATCGTAGGTTGAAAACTGACAATAACCTCTAACCCATGTAGATTTTATTTTAAAACCTAATTTTCTTCCATTTAATTCCCCAAAAATCCCAAACGACCAAAATACCCCTCCGGGGTGTTGTTTTGTGCTAAAATGCCCCGAACTCCAAATAAAACCCTCGAGTAGTGTTTTCTGGCTATTTCGACCCTTTCAGACACACTAGCACACTCAAAATAGTCATTCAAGTTATATGAAAATAATTTACCTTTTTAACCCCCAAATACATACTAGTGACGCGATTCATAGGCGCGTCCCAAATAATTATGTCTTAAGAACCGCGTATCTCGTCCCCGACCATATTATTATTTTCGAAACAATATTACGTTAGTCACTACGTAATGTTCAACATAACTATAATTTTGACATAATTATTTTCGATAACTATCAACTCATGTCATGGTAGTAATTATTACCATGAAAATCAGATTAATTATAAATTAAATTTTCTCCCTTTAAATTAATTAATCCCAATTTACATAATTTCATAATGAAATCAATATGCGTAAAATACGGGGTAATACATACACCCCCCTAATAACAGAATTTTATCCCGAAATTCGGAATTGAAAATATACTTGGCAAGAATAACTCTGGATAATGTTCATGCATGTCATCCTCGCATTCCCAAGTAGATTCCTCAACATTATGGTGCCTCCACTCAACATGGATTAGTGGTACTATCTTCAACCTCAATTTCCTCTCGTTACGGTCTAGGATAGCAACTGGCCCCTCCTCGTAGGAGCTATCAGGTTGTAAGTCGACCTCCTCTAACACAATGTAAGTATGGGCAAATCATCTCGAAGATATCTCCCGAGCTAAGAGATATGGCACACGTCATGGACCCTATGCAAGTGCTACAGTAACCCAAGTCTATAAGAAACTCCCATAATTTTCTCGATAATAGGGAATGGCCCTACATACCTAGGCGTCAACTTCACATTCTTCCCAAATTTCATAACTCCCTTCATAGGAGACACTCAAAGTAACACCTGGTCCCTAATATTGAACTCTCTCAAATACTCCTTGGCGTCGGCGTAGCTCTTTTACCGATCACGAGGAGCCCGAATACGGCTCCGTATCAACTCTATCCTCGCCGAAGTATCCTCAATCACCTCTCGACCAAGTAATTTGTTATCCCCCACCTCTAACCAACATGTTGGGGAATGATAAGGTTTACCGTATAGTGTTTCAAATGGATCGATATCGATAGTAAACTAGTAGTAGTTGTTATAGGCAAACTCCTCTATTGGGAGATACTGCTCCCAGCTTCCTCCAAAATCGATGATGCACATACGCAACATGTCCTCTAACATCTGATTTGTCCACTCGGTCTGTCCATCTATATGAGGGTGATAGGTTGTACTCAATCACAAATACGTACCCATCACCTCCTAGAAACTTTCCCAAATGCGAGACACAAACACTTTATCACTATCAGAAATAATGTTTAGAGGTACACCATGAAGTCTCACTATCTCTACTATGAATATCCGGGAGTACTGTCCTGAGGTGTAATCCGTCCAGACTGGCATAAAGTGGTCTACCTTGGTCATCCGATCCATGATCACCTATATGGAATCGTGAACCCTCTGCGATGTAGGTAGTCCCTTGATGAAGTCCATGGAAATGATCTCCCATTTCCCCATAGGAACCTATAATGGCTATAGAGTTCCCATCGATCTCTGATGGTACATATTTATTAGCTGACAAGTGGCACATTTCCAGACGAAGTCGATAATATCCTTATTCATCCCGCTCCACCAGTATCCTCTCCACATATCGTAGGACATTTTATCCCTACTGGGATGTACCATAAATCATGAACCGTGTGACTTTACTATTACCTCGTGTCATAAGTATTCTCCTTCAGTAAAACCAACCTTCCATTGAAACATAAATCCCCATGTGAACCCACGATATAAGACTCAACTCCCTGTACTAGAAGTTACACTATCTGACTCTGGTAGAAAGGATCACCTGCCTGAGCATGTATTACTCTCGTAATACTCTATGGCGTAACTATCATCATAGACATGAGAGATCAAGCAACAACATCCTAGTTTCCTAACTCCTTCCATTTTGATTTCCACACCTCAGCCACCTCACCTAGTAGCCTACGTCTCAACGCATCTGCTACCACATTAGCCTTCCCTGGGTGGTATTCGATATCAAATTGATGGTCCTTCAAAAACTAAAGCCACCGACGCTGATGCGTATTTAACTCCTTCTGCGTGAAGAGGTACTGTAGTGACTTGTGATCTGTGAAGAAGAAAAATTTCTCCTCATAAGATAATGTCTCCAAATTCGAAGTGCAAACATTATCGCTGAAAATTCCATGTAATTGGTAGGTTAATTATTCTCATGAGACTAAAGATTACGAGAGGCATAAGTTATAGCCTGATCATCTTGCTAAAGTACACCCCAAAGTCCTAATAAGGATGCATTAGTGTAGACTAGATACTCCACTCTCGGCCTAGGCAATGCTAACAATGGTACTGAGGTCATCTTGTCTTTAAACTCATCAAAGGCCAACTGGTAGGCATCACTCCAGATAAACGACAACCCTGTGCGGGTCAAATGTGTCAACGAACCCTTTGTCCTAAAAAATCCTCGAATGAACATCCAATAATGTAAGGACACAAATTTCCAATTGAGTCCTATGTAGTTTTGGCTCAATTACGGACAAAAATGTTTGAGTAATAGGATAAAGTTCTTGACCATCCTTCAAGCCTATTCCATACTAAAGTTGAAGACGTAGCGACCAAGTTTAAAGCTTCATCAAAATGCCGAGTGTATTGTTCTTCGTTTCTACATCAACAACATTTGTTCCTTAGGTATGAATGTATTACATATTTGTATAAGAGCTTGGAACAATTAGTATTGGGTGTAAGTTTTTGTTAAATTGTTGTTTATTTTCATGAAGTTTCTTTAAAATTTTAAAATAAAGTTTCTGGGCTAAAACTGAATTTTTATACATTCTGGAAAGCCATTCGATAATGTCGTTTGAACGAGTTTTTCATTCGAACGAGAATATCATTCGAACGAGGTTTTCCAACGATCTTGCTTCTGGAACTTCATTCGATATTGTCATTCGAACGAGTTAGTTTGTTCAAACGAGAATGTCGTTCGAACGAGTTTGGCAACAAGATTTCTCATCAGGCCACTGGAACTTTGTTAGAAGGGTCATTCGAATGAGACTTCATTCGAATGAAAATGTCGTTCGAAAGATATTTCTAGCGGGAAATTAAATTGGCAGTTTTTCCCACTTTTTCCACTACTCTTTCCCACTAACTTTTGACAGACTTATCAAGTGTGGGAACCATCTTTGGAAAACTGAATTTTTCACATCCTTCCATCTCCAAGAGAGAGTTTGAGAGCAAAATTCCAAATGGAAAAAGTTCATGTTTGAGTGTTTATTTTTCAAAGAAAAATCTCTAAAGCACTTTTGTTTTACACCCATAATTTGTTTATTCCAAGATTTCATATAAATATCTTGCTTGGAGTGTTTGGCATCAGTTTATCTCTACACCTTGAAGAAGAGAAGTTTGGTTTTACTTCTACATCCCTCGAAGAAGAAGTCTCCTATTTTGTTGTGGAATTCTTACATGGTGAAAGGCACCATGTGTGGTTGACGGTGTACCTAAAGTCTCATTGGTGATTTCCTAGATTCCAATGGAACTCATGGGTTGTCGACTAGGAGGAGGTGTTTACAAGAAGACGCGTCAAGGATTGAAAGGGGTCGAGTCGAGGATGTAAGTCATATGTCTTGTAATTGTAAAACCATACTTAGTGGACTTAAGGCTAGGGTCGTTCGAGGTTTTTTATCATTGTGGGCTTTTTCTCGTACATCGCGGCGTAGTGGTTATTTGTTTATTTTATCTTTTGCAAACCTCACATTGGATGCATGCTTAGGTAAAAAGATAAAATTGGTTTAAATCACTACTCTTGTTTCATTTGGTGCTAATTAATATTTTGGGTAAAATTGATATTAATTTAATTCAAGTCATCATTTATTTGGTTAAAATCGATTTGGCCTAGTTTGGTAATATTGAAAATATGACTTAGGTAAATTTCTAGGACTTGGGTTAAATTGGTTTAAGTGAAAAATTCATTCATTAATCTATTTAATTTCACTTTGAACTTTGTTTATTTTAATTTGTAAAAGAAATTAAAATTTGGTATTTGTGTGTGTTTAATTGAACCATCTCGCTTCCGCATCTTTTAAAAGGAAATTGAAATTAATTTTTGGTAATAATTTAAAATTGGGGCCCTCGTGTTCCAACAGTTGGTATCAGAGACGGAGCGCTAATTTATCGCGTTAAAGATCCGTTTTTCGATTTTTACTATTTTTGTGCTCCTTGTATTTTTAACTGGTTCATTTTTTACTCACTATCATTTTTTTATCTCTCGATTGGACTTCTTAATGAAGTTTTTGCTATTCGAGAGGAATTTAATGGGCTCAATAAGTGTAATGAAAATTTAAGAGAATTAAATGTGAGATTTCGAAAAATAATTAAGTTTCTTGAAAATGAAAGTTTATGTTTTAAATCTAGAATTGAACTTTTGCAAACCTCGCTTTCTCAAAAAGATATTTTTCGCAAAAAGCTCATGGACATAAATTACAATTTTAATATTTTAGAAATGAACAAGAAAGAGAGTGATAGTCGAGAAAAGACTCTTAGGGACAAGTTGCTCACATTGAGGAGGAGTGTGATAACCTTTTAGGAGTTATAGAAAATTTAAAGAAGGAGTCCCGTAAAATTGAGGAGTCTAATTTATTACTTGAGTAAAAAATTTTAAAAATGAAAAATAATTTACAAGAATCGAGTAGTAGTTGTAATGGTTCTAGCTCATCTTGTTCAAATACTTTCGTTGCTAAAGGTAAGACCATTGTTTATTTTAGAGGGTTGACTTTATTCAAGGACTTTAGAAAAGGTCACACCATAGGTATCATTCCCTGTGTTTTACATATTTGCATGGTGGTAGGAAAGGTCACATTAGGTCATTTTGTTTTGATCTTAAAAGAAGTCCTAGGAAGTCTATGCCTAGCATTTCTTTAGTTTCCAAATCCTATTATTTTAAATATACATCTATATAGGATCGAAAATCATTTTAGACGCGCTAGATATTAGATTTGTTGATTCTTATTTACTTTCACATGAAACCTCTCTTGCTAAATTTAAAGGTTGAATGTGTTAGTTTTGTTTGCATACTCTAGATTTTTGTGCTTTATATTATCCATGATGGCTAGGTGTATGCATGTTTGGTCATTTTCTAGTAATTGCTTTATTTTATATCTCATGCTAGAAATCATGACTTGTTTATCCTTTGTATTATTTTTCTTTTGATTTGCATTAAAAAATACAAAAAGGGTTTTGTTTATCATTTGTGTTTCACTTTTGAGTTATTTAGGCCTAATGATAAATACAAATGATTTTTGTTTATCTTTTGAGTAATTTTTTTTTTTTGGTTAAAATTTGAAAAACTCAAAAAGATTTTTATTTTTGTGTGTATTTTAGTTTGACACACTTTATGTGGCATATACTTGTGTTTGAATCTCATCTTTTTCTCTCCCATGTGGCTAGAACTTTTGGTTTAGATTGCCAATACTTATTATGTTCTTTACCATTCTTACATGGAGTAGCTGGATTTTGTGTTGATTTAAATGGATTTTATTTTTATATGCCTCTCTTCACACATGCACGAGCTCTTTTGAAATTTAATCGTCACATGTTATATTTGAGCTTTGTGAGGTTTTCTCCTACCAGTCTTGTCATCTACATACTTGTGACCTAGGAGGACTAGTGCATGTCAAAATTTGTTGCACGTGAGATTTGTAAGAAATAAGAAATATTATATATAAATGTGCATGAGGAAGGGCTCCGAAAGGAATTATTATCCTTTCCAAATAGTAAGACACCGTTTGTTTGGACCTAAAAGAAATACGTGGTCCAAAGGCCTAAATATAGAATTATGGCATTAAAAAGAAAAATAATTGCCAAGGCCTGTTTTTGTTTGATATATTCATTCAAATGTATATGCTTATTGAGGGAGATTGGATGGTATACAAACGGTTTTCACAATGTTCGTTTATCCTAGTTGAACTTTCAATGTCATGAATCTATTGGTTGGTAGAATCATCAAAACTCTAGGCTTGTATGCATTGTGTATGTTTCTTCGTTGAGTTCAATCTATATTGTCACATGAGGTTATATTCAAATGTGATGAAGTTTGCAATCAATTGAGAACTCCGTGAACATGTTTTAAGTGATTGGGTCTAAATTTAATTGTTACTAGTTTACACCCCAACACTTCCGTTATCATATGACACATTTTTGGCATATGAGTGTGAAAATCTTATCTTATTTTGTGTCATGTGCGTGTTTAAATCTCTCTCTCTCTCTCTCTCTCTCTCTCTCTCTCTCTCTCTCTCTCTCTCTCTCTCTCTATATATATATATATATATATATATATATATATATATATATATATATATATATATATATATATATATGCATCTTTGGTATATCTAGAGTATGTATATATATGATATTTTTTTGGTCTTTGCCTTGCTTTCTAGTCCATCTATGCTTCTACTTCATAATTGGTATCTATCTTGTTGCATTCTTTGTTGATATCATATTCTTATTCTTTATGTATCATATTGGTATCATTTTCTTGTATCTTAGTTTGTATCCATGATTATTTGATGGATTAGTTTTGATTTTGGTGACCATGTGCTTTACTGTTCTTATCACTTTATGTGCTATTACATATTTATCTTGTTATCCCATTCTTTACATCCATTGTTTAGTTTATGGGGAGTATATTCTTTAATTGGTGGAGATAAGTTAAGTTTTGATTCTTTATCCTTTTTCTATTCTTGAACAAAAAGGGGGAGGATGATAGGGGGAGAAATGGTATATATTCCTATTATAATCGTATCTTAGTTTGGGGGAGATTTATCTTAGGGGGAGACGTCTTTCTAAGTAGTTCATTTGTTTGATAAAGGGGATAATTAATTTAGGGGGTGTATTTATTTTATTCATTTAATATTCTAGATATTCCCTATGCGTTTGATAGTTTGGTTAAGTGTGCAGGAATTCTTGTAAGTGAAACTTTCATCATCGGCAAAGATATTGATCCTTGGGTTGTTTGAGTCAAGCTATTGTAATTTTATTTTGTGTGGGAATTTTTTTTGAGTCTAGTAGAGCTTGACGGACCTTGAGGATTTTTGTTGGTTTTTGTCCCGGAATATCCTAAGGGGAAGATTTAAAAGGACACAAATTTCCATTTGAGTCCTTTGTAGTTTTGGCTCAATTCTGAATGAAAATGTTTGAGTCATAGGATAGAGTTCTTGACCATCCTTCAATCCTATGGCTTACTAAAGATGAAGACGTAGTGGCCATGTTTAAAGCTTCATCAAAATGCCGAGTTTATTCGGCCTCATTTCTACGTCAACAACATTTGTTCCATTTACTCCTAAGGTATGAATGCATTACATATTTATATAGGAGCTTGGAACAATTAGTATTGGGTGTAAGTTTTGTTTAAACTATTGTTTATTTTCATAAAGTTTCTTCAAAACTTTAAAATAAAGTTTCTGGCGTAAAAGTGAATTTTTATACATTATGGAAAGCCATTCGATATTGTCGTTCGAACGAGTTTTTCGTTCGAACGAGAATATCGTTCGAACGAGAATATCGTTCGAACGAGGTATGCCAACGATCTTGCCTTTGGAACTTCATTCCATATTTTCGTTCGAACGAGTTAGTTTGTTCAAATGAGAATGTTGTTCGAACGAGTTTGGCAACGAGATTTCCCATCAAGCCACCGGAACTTCGTTAGAAGGTTCGTTCGAACAAGACTTCGTTTGAATGAAAATCTCATTCAAACGAGATTTTTGGCGGGAAATTAAATTGGCAGTTTTGAGAAGTTTTTCCCACTTTTCCACTACTCTTCCCCACTAACTTTTGACAGACTTATCAAGTGTGGGAACCAACTTTGGAAAACTAACTTTTCACATCCTTCCATCTCCAAGAGAGAGTATGAGAGAAAATTTTCAAAAGGAAAAAGTTCATGATTGAGTGTTTATTTTTCAAAGAAAAATATCTAAAACACTTTTGTTTTACACCCATAGTTTGTTTATTCCAAGCTTCCATATAAATATCTTGCTTGGAGTGTTTGGCACCGGTTTACCTCTATACCTTGAAGAAGAGAAGTTTGGGTTTACTTCTACATCCCTAAAAAAAAGTCTCATATTTTTTTGTGGAGTTCTCACATGGTGAAAGACACCATGTGTGGTTGACGGTATACGTAAAGTCTCATTAGTGAATTCCAAGATTCCGGTGGAACTCAGGGGTTGTCGACTAGGCGGAGGTGTTTACAAGAAGACGCGTCAAGGCTTCAAAGGGGTCGAGTCGAGGATGTAAGTCATTTGTCTTGTAATTGTAAAACCATACTTAGTGGACTTAAGGCTAGGGTCATCCGAGGTTTTTTACCGTTGTGGGTTTTTCTTCGTACATCGCGGCGTAGTGGTTATTTGTTTATTTATCTTTTTCAAACCTCACATTAGATGCATGCTTAGGTAAAAAGATAAAATTGGTTTAAATCACTACTCTTGTTTAATTTGGTGCTAATTAATATTTTGGGTAAAATTGATATAAATTTAATTCAAGTCATCATTTATTTTGTTAAAATCGGTTTGGCCTAATTTGGTAATATTGAAAATATGACTTAGGCAAATTTCTAGGACTTGGGTTAAATTGGTCTAAGTGAAAAATTCATTTGTTAATCTATTTAATTTCACTTTGAACTTTGTTTAATTTTAATTTATAAAAGAAATTAAAATTTGGTATTTGTGTGTGTTTAATTGAACCATCTCGCTTTCGCATCTTTTAAAAGGAAATTGAAATTACTTTTTTTTAATAATTTAAAATTGGGGGCCTCGTGTTCCAACAATCAGTATCTTCCTAGGCCCAAGAAACTGCGTATCTTAGTTTGTGTCATGGGTTGCCCCCACTCACTCACAGTTGATACATTCCCCGGATCCATAAATATCCATTTACTGAGATGATATTCCCCTAAAACTAGACATCCTTCAGCCAAAACCCACGTTTCTCATATTTGTCGTCGAACTCATGCTGGCATAGTGTCTGCAAAATCTGCCTCAAGTGCTCGGAATGCTCCTCCTCGGTCTACGAGTAAACCAGAATGTCATCTATGAGGATGATGACGAACTAGACAACGAACTCTTTGAAGACCCTGTTCATCAAGTCCATAAACATGGAAGGGGCGTTGGTTAGCTAGAAAGGCATAACCCTGAACTCATAGGAACCATATCTTGTCAAGAAGGCCATCTTTGTGTAACACCCCATGATTTTTCTCACTGAGAAATTAAATTTTGGGAAAATAAAATTTAATTAAATTGGAGAATTCTAAAATTTGGGAATTGAGGCGTAAAAAAATAGAGAATATTTCAAAGTATCCCGGATGATAATTTTGAGTGTACCATCGATCCCGGAAGGGTCGAGATAGTCAAAATGACTGTCATTGGGTTTTATTTCGGTTCCCAATTACTTTTAAGTCAGTTTGGCTCGAACTGGAGTAAACGAGTCATTTAAAGTGTCTATTAACATTTAAAACTGGGTTTATTGTTTTAAGGGATTTAAAGGTTTAAGGATCAAGCCTTCTCAATTAGAGAAAGAAAGAAAGAGAAAGGGAGAAAGAAAGAAGAAGAAAGAAGAGAGAGAGGAAGAAAAACTTGGAGATTTGCAGCCCAACCGCGACATCGAGGACGATCCAACCTCTACAAATCTGAGGCAAGTGTTTCATCTTGCTAAATAAGTCATTTGTGTATTTTATTTCAAAATTTTTGGGTAAAAGAAATGGTTTTTGGGTATTAATATAAAAACCTAGATTTTTGGGTTTAATCTTGAAATCAATGTTTAAATAGGGGTTTAATGGTGTAGAAATGGTTGGGACCAACTTTGGGTTGATTTATTGGCTTAGAATCATGTTGTGATAAAGATTTGTTGGTTAGTGTAGAAATTTTAGGTTTTAAAATTCGTGGGTTTTTATGAAAAAGAACCCTTCAAATTCTGCACACCCGAATCGATTCGCCCCTTAAGAGAATCGATTCGGCCTAGGCAAAATTGGCAGGTCTGCATGACCAAATCGATTCTGACCCAAGGCGAATCGATTCAGTTTGAGACAGAGTCCCAGGTCCTTTGGACCGAATCGATTCGTAGTTGGAGCGAATCAATTTGCCCTTGAGACCGAATCGATTCGGGCCAGGCCGAATCGATTCGAAAACAGTGCTGTTTTAGGGGATTTTTCTAGGACGACCTCTAACCCTTTTTGGTTGGTTTTATTGATTTGGGGCCTTCTCTTATGATGAAAGAGAGATGTTTTGGAGTCACACAAAGTGGTTTCTCGCACACTGTGATTATAGGGACTTCTTGGGAAAATTTGGGAAAAATATATCCAAGTATGTATTTGGAGATGTGTATAGAGATTGTGTGGAAACCTCCTTGGGATTGAGAATCATACATAGAGACAAATAGTAAGTATAAATGTGTTGGGAGGCTAAGAACTCTTAGAGAGAGTTGCAAGTGTATGTTGTGAAATTTCTGGGCCGACATTTGTATCAATTCCTTATATGAATAGGATATTATTAAGATCCAATTTGGGGACAAACGAAAGAGGGTGGTCGCATACCCTTAGTAATGATAAACTTTAAGAAATAAATCCGAGAGATCTTAGACTAGGGAATTCACAAAAGTGATTGAACGGTAGTCGGAATCGAGAGCGATGGGATCGTATTACCAACTGGAGTAGAGTGTGTAAATCAAGTTGGGGTAGATGTTGTTTATCGGTGTGTGATTTACAACGGGTATTTTCCCTAAGAAACGTGATTATTTGAGGAAAATAAGATTGAGCTTGAGGCTTATAGACTATTAGTTAGGTGTGTACCGATAGTCAAAATTATTTCTAGATTCTTTAATGTGCTCTCGGATATAGATGGCATGTGTAGTGATGGTTTCCTACAAAAAATCTTTGGTGATAACCCCAATGTTGAATATATATCTATATATATATACATATGATTTTGGGAGACTATTCATCATAGAAAAAATGATTGAATATGTTTGAAGTGAGGGATCGTATTCACATATCGAGGTAAATTAAATGAATTTGTGGTGACGGCTTGTATATTAAGGATATGTATACTTATAGCCAAGTTTACATATCTTATACTTATGAACGAGAATTAGTTCGTATATATAGATATATGGATATGTGAATATATATATATATATGTATATATATATATATGTATATATATATATATGTATATATATATATATATGTATATATATATATGTATGTATGTATGTATGGATATGAATATGAATATATGGATATATCTATGTGGTGGATATACATGATATGGATATTTAAACCTTATGTGATGGTTTAATATTTGATCATATGATGGGATCATATGGATGTGTATATATTATGCATGAGAACGATATATATATTTATCTCGTTAAGCATAGCCCGCTCATGCTGTCATTGGGATGTTTCCTCGCAGAGGGTGAGCATCTTGGCTTAAGGAGCAGGGTGTGGATATTCCCCAGGTCATAGTCGTCCAGTGTGTTATTATGTGATATATATATTTTTGGGATGAGACGTGGTGGGTATGTTTCGTCTCATTGCCGGTTAGGAGCTATGACCGCTTACTGGGACGTCGTATGTGTGAGTTACCATGAGATGGGTGTCGTTGAGCCCCACCAGGGTGGTCCCCAGTTGCTACGTGAGGCAGGCACTGGGAAGATGATAGCATGGTGCAGTTTTATCGGCGATATATAGAGCCGGGTGGATTATGTGCATGTCGATTGTACATCACATATGATATGTACACTTGGTCATCGGTGTGGATGATGGTATATATATGGTTAGAATAAAATGCTTATATATATTTATATATATCCTATAGATGAAAGCATATGGACTTTTTATGGAGTAAATATTGGATGATTATGGTGTACTAAATGATTGGGGGTTGATGTTTCGTATTTAAGGAATATTTCGGTTACATCTTCCCAAGGATATTATTTGGAGACTTTAAGTTGTTCTTATGGTAATCTATATTTAGTAGTATTGTATGTATGGCATAATGGATCTCTAGGATCGACATTTTCAAGGAGTAGTGTAACGGGGTGGTTCCTTGTTTGGATTTCACTTTGAGAGACACCCCACGCACGAAATGTAGTGCATTGTTGAGATTAGAGAGAAGTTCTGTCAATAATAAGTTATGGCATAATGGATCTCCAGGATCGACGTTGACAAGGAGTAGAGTAATGGGGTGGTTCCTTGTTTGGATTTCGCTCTGCGAGACACCCCATGCACAAAACGCAGCGCAACGTTGAAATTGGAGAGAAGTTTTGTCAATAATAATGTTGTATGTCTATTATGTAGAAATTAAATCATATGTTTCAACCCAAATGCATATGGGTAACTTATTAAGAATTATAATTGATTGAATTATAAACCGGAATCCATTAAGACTAATAAGGCACATATGTTTGAAGAAATACTTAAGTATGTTTAGAAGGAGTGGATTCTTGGGTTATGATAGGAAGGCAGATCTCGTGGGTATAGGCTGGGCCTATGATAAGTTAGGTTGTCCTTAAAATTGGGTAATTTAACTAAAATCTGAAGACGCGATTAGGTGCGCGCCGTTAGATGAGAGGTGAGTTGGGGTTCAACGAGAGTGCGATTCTACTTTAATTACGAAATAAATGCACCATTATTTATTATGCACGGTTAACACACTTGCTAAATATTTTTCACACTCGGGCTCTGACCTGTTTACTTTTCTCTCCTGCATGTATATATATATATTACTACAGGTATCCTACCGCATGGATGCCAGATGACCTTCTATCCAGAGTCAGAGGAGCCGTGACATGTGCGGACTGTTGCGGGACTTAGATGGTACTCGCTTCCTACTTTTAAAAAAATCTAGGTAGGATTCATTTTGTATATTGGGTTTGTACCCAAGGGATATTTATATACATGTTTATATTTATTCCATTTCAGTCATTGTATTGGCTGTGACCCGACAGCTTATTCGGGTTTACTTCCTTGTGGTATATTTCGTTGTAGTTATTTATTTCATTTTATTCTAGCATTTCATTTCTCATAGTTCTTTCATGCATCTTTCTTTCCTTTATTAGTAGTGTTAGTTTGTTGTCTGTTGCATATTTTATTTAATTTTAACATCTCACTTATATGATATCGGGTAGTTAGACCTATATTATATAGTACCGACAGTTGGTGTTGAGACTGAGCCATCTGAAACTCCTGATTTGATGTAGTATAGGGCTGGCCACCCGTTATTATTTTAAGAGGGATGTTACAGATGGTATCAAAGCATCAGGTTATAGAGTGTTTAGGATATGTGCAAGTTTTCTGCATTCTTCCATTAACGTTCTTGATATAAAGCCCTACTATTAGGACTCTTGTGTTCACTGCGCATACCTTCTTCTGTGAAGTGCATTCACTTTATCAACATTATGATAACATTTGCTGTCGTTTCAGACGTCACCTAGAGTATGTCATTTAGGAAAGGACAAAATTAGAGATACAATACCCATAACAGAATTTGGGTACGTTTTGATTGGATGGAATTGTTTCCCTCGATTCAGGCGGAAATAAGAAAGAGAACTTTATCAGTGGTTTAGGGTGGTCGACCGGTGGTTGAGTATGAAAGGTAAATCTACTCGAATGGCAAATCTTGGACTTAGTAAGGTAAGTCTTAGGAGTAGTGTATAGTGTAGTCCTTGGGAGGTTTAGATTGAGAAACCCATCAACCTTCGTTAGGAAACCTGGTATTGGTGACTCTTACCGATGTGAGGTAGGTGGAGTTGTTCCAATATCAGTATTATCGCCTTCTGGGGTGAGGGAGAAAGAATTTGGAGATTGAGTTTCGTTGCGTAGGACTGAGGGAGTTTTCGGTAGCCGCAATTTCGTTTTGTCCTTCAAAATGGTTAGGAAGGATTTTGGGGAAGATGTTTCTCTTGTGGAGAAATAGGTAGGAAGAAGGATTTTCTTGGAAGGAGTGTGCATGAATGGCGCCTTTTGAGAAAATACTGTCTCGAAAGGAGACAATAGGGAGTTTTGTTGCTGAATTTCGGAAGTATGAATTGTCGAGGTTTGTTGGGTAGTGATTTTAAGGTTAATTGTTTTATGGATAGGGTAGAGCATGTAATTATAGTGTCCCAGGGAGGGAAGGGCTTATTTTGAACAATGTTTTGGTGTGATATGTAGGAATGGAATAACAGAGAGGTTCAAAGTTTGGTAGATTTATTTTGAGCGGACAATTTAGCTCATAGTTGTGATAGTTTTGAGAACTAGGTAGTGGTTAGAAGTGTTGTATTTGTTGAGGCCTTGTGTTTTAAACATGAGGTATTTGTTTGGCGTGTCGAAAGACGCGGGATTTATTTATATTATATATTGTTATATAGGCCTCCGGGCAGTATCTAAAATATGGAAATCTTTTATAAAATCTTAACCCCCGTTCAAGTAATCTCAATCCCCGCCCTAGATACACAGTAGTGTATTAGGACGGTTCCTTGTTTGGATTTCGCTTGCGAGGCCTCCCCCGCACGAAGGTAGCTAGCGTCATGAATTGAGGAGAGTTCAACCATTGGGAATTTTCAAACTTATATATATTTAGTATGTTGCTATAGATTATATTGGTGATATTATATTACGATTTGAGGCTAATGGAGCCTGATTATAATTCTACAAGTGGAAAGCTCGGGTACGGGGTGTATGGGCGCCCTGGGTAGTTAGTTTGCTTTAAAATCTATATGGTTCGACGTGAGAACTAGAACGGATTGGTATAGTGATCCTGAGGGTTGATGTAAGGACTAGATGATATTGAGGTCCTAGGCATGTCTTAAATTTCGCGGGAGAATTTTTTGTAAGGGGGGAGATTGTAACACCCCATGATTTTTGAGACTGAGAATTAAATTTTGGGAAAATAAAATTTAACTAAATTGGAGAATTTTAAAATTTGGGAATTGAGGCCCAAAAAAAATAGAGAACATTTCAAAGTATTTCGGATGATGATTCTGAGTGTACCATCGATCCTGGAAGGGTCGAGATAGTCAAAGACTGTCATTGGGTTTTATTTCGGTTCCGGATTACTTTTAAGTCAGTTTGGCTCGAATTGGAGTAAACGAGTCATGTAAAGTGTCTATTAACATTTAAAACTGGGTTTATTGTTTTAAGGGATTTAAAGGCTTACGGATCAAGCCTTCTCAATTAGAGAAAGAGAGAAAGAGAAAGGAAGAAAGAAAGAAGAGAGAGAGGAAGAAAAACTTTGAGATTTCCAGTCCAACCGCGACATCGAGGATGATCCAACCTCTACAAATCTGAGGCAAGTGTTTAATCCTGCTAAATAAGTCATTTGTGTATTTTATTTCAAAATTTGTGGGTAAAAGAAATGGTTTTTGGGTATTAATATCAAAACCTAGATTTTTGGGTTTAATCTTGAAATCAATGTTTAAATATGGGTTTAATGGTGTAGAAATGGTTGGGATCAACTTTGGGTTGATTTATTGGTTTAGAATCATGTTGTGATAAAGATTTGGTGGTTAGTGTAGAAATTTTAGGGTTTAAAATTCGTGGGTTTTTATGAAGAAGAACCCTTCAAATTTTGCAGACCCGAATTGATTCGCCCCTTAAGCGAATCGATTCGGCCTAGGCAAAATTGGTAGGTCTGCATGACCGAATCGATTCAGACCCAAGGCGAATCGATTCGGTTTGAGACAGAGTCCCAGGTCCTTTGGACCGAATCGATTCGAAGTTGGAGCGAATCGATTTTCCATTGAGACCGAATCGATTCGGGCCCGGCCGAATCGATTCGGAAACGGGGCTGTTTTAGGGGATTTTTCTAGGACGATCTCTAACTCTTTTTATTTGGGTTTATTGATTTTGGGCCTTCTCTTATGATGAAAGAGAGATGTTTTGGAGTCACACAAAGGGGTTTCTCTCACATTGTGATCATAGGGACTTCTTGGGAAAATGTGGGAAAAATATATCGAATTTTGTATTTGGAGGAATGTATACAGATTGTGGGGAAACCTCATTGGTATTGAGAATCATACTTAGAGACAAATAGTAAGTATAAATGTGTTGGGAGGCTAAGAACTCTTAGAGAGAGTTGCGAGTGTATGTTGTGAAATTTCTGGGCCGACATTTATATCGAATTCTTATAAGGATAGGATATTATTAAGATTCAATTTGGGGAGAAACGAAAGATAGTGGTCGCATACCCTTAGTAATGATAAACTTTAAGAAATAAATCCGAGATATCTTAGACTAGGGGATTCACAAAAGTGATTGAACCGTAGTCGGAATCGAGAGCGATGGGATCGTATTAGCAACTGGAGTAGAGTGTGTAAATCTAGTTGGGGTAGATGTTGTTTATCGTTGTGTGATTTACAACGGGTATTTTCCCTAAGAAATGGGATTATTTGATTAAAATAAGATTGATCTTGAGGCTTATAGACCATTCGTTAGGTGTGTACCGATAGTCGAAATTATTACTAGATTCTTTAGTGTGCTCTCGGATATAGATGGAATGTGTAGTGATGGTTTCCTACCCAAAATCTTGGGTGATAACCCTAATGTTGAATATATATATATATATATATACTAGAGAATACCCGTGCCTGAAGGCGCGGAAAAAATTTCGAAAATACGTAATCGCAAAACAGTAAAAAATTCGAAAGTACTTAATCGTAAAACGGAAAAAATATCGTTCCCCAACAAACCAAAGTGTAATTATAAAAACATCGACAATAATATCATTTATTTATAGGACTATCCACACTATTTGACAAATAATAAATAGTCCAACAACTTATGCCCAGATTTAAATAAACTACCACAGGACGCAATCAGAATAGGTAAAAAATTGACGAAAAAACCTTACCGAAACCAAATTCGATAATGAAAAAAATGAAACTGCCGACTTTAAAGTCGATTTTTACCCCTTGAACAATGTTGAAAATAGCCCAAAACATAATTAGCTAGGCACGGGCGATACGAATCCAATGGCGCCATAATCGCCTCATTCTGATTTACGATTAAAAACTTATGTCATTTCTTCCAAAACATACTATTTTAACTTAATATTGCCTTAACATGATCACTTAAAACTAACAACAATTCAATACAGGGGGTACTTGTATCAGTCTAGTGTAGGTTACCATATCTGAGCGTGGATGATTTTCCAATAAATTTTGGTTTGCCCCATGTAATAAACATCGGTGGGGGTGGGGGATTTATGGCAGAAATGGGTGAACAAGGCGAAATAAGAACTCTTAAATTTGCAATACAGATATATACCTAACTCATCAACTCACTGCTAAAAATATCTAAATATGTAATTAGATGGAAATGAAAACAAACCCAAGCGACACGAAGGCCAGTTTATTCATAATCAGTTTGATAGTAAAACTAAAAGTGAGATGTGAAAAAAAATCATTAATAAAATTATCACGCCCAAGACCTCAATTGAAACTCTTTAGATTATAATGTCAAAATTAATTTTCCCATGTATAAAACCAATGCCTAAATACCAAAATTCACTTGCACGCATCTCCAACCATACATATTATTGGAAGATTTTCGATATCTATCAAATAGAGATATCAACATTAAGGTAAAAGACTAAAAAAACATTGAAATTTTCGAATTAGTTCTAAAGTTGAAAAAGTCATATAAACAAAATTTTGCCCAGTTCTAAACTTTGCCCAGTTCTTTAGGTAGACATATAAACCAAAAAAGTGAGGCATAATAGGTCTGAACTTCTCAAAATGGAAACTTGCAAAAACACATAAAAACAAATAATACATTAAACTTGTTCAATATCTGAATAAATTAAACAATTGAGTTAGATATCTAATAGTCTATCAAATTAAGCCAACTTACAGTTATATAACATTCAGGTTGATAAAAAAATAAACCAGGTGATCACTTAAAGAAGCTCCTCAAATGTGCCATAACCACCTGGTAAGGCAATAAAAGCATCAAAGTGCCTAACCATCTCTACCTTTCATTGGTGCATATCTGCTACTGCTTTCACTTCCCCAACTGTTTCACCAGTTAACTCTCGAAGCATGAGTGTCTTGGGAATAACCGCAATAACATGATGCCACCTTCATGAACAACTTGAGAAATAAAACCCATTAGTCATATGCTTTCCCCTCCATACACCAAATCAATATTTCTTGAAACCAATTATTTTCCTAGATCAACAACAACATCTTGATAGCTATTGTTTTTCCCTTGGCTACTTCCACAAAACACACAAATCCTCTTGAATTTTAAGAGCTTCATTTCATTCTCAGCCTGCTCCTGCTCCTGCTCCTGCTCCTGCTCCTGATATGTAATGCTCTGTCTATCTATATATATATATAGATTTCAAGTAATAAAGGGTAATCGATCTATTACCACAGTAGCCTGCTCATGCCTGGCAGGGAATTGTTTGTCATCGGGATTATATAGTGACAGACGTTGAGAAATTTTACAAACAAAAGTCACATTACATGTTTCATATCTGTAAAACCTTATTGAACCAAAAGTCATATATCAACCCCCAAAACCTTATTAAACCAAAATATCATACATGTAGAAAGAAAATTAAATCAGCAAAAAACGAAGTTATCCGGGGTTTACTGGTATAAAAAATGGTCCTATGGACTTATAACATTAGTATGGAACCATGCTACTTTATTAAGAGGATATGGCCAATCTCAAGATGGAAATAAGAAAGTAACATAGACTTAGAAGTTTATTCTTGAATCTTTGAGACAGGAAGAATCATTTTTGAATGAGAAGTCTAAAATCAAATGGCTTGATGAAGGGGATAGTAATTCTCAATTATTTCATAAGATTGGCTAAGCAAATAATGGATAGAAGTAATGTTACCAGCCTTCTACATAATGGAGTTTTGATTATTGATCCCACAATGAAAATATTATAACAATTATCATTCTCATGGTCTTGTTTTAACAAAGCACACTTTCGATGTTCAGTATATATAGGTTAAAAACAATAGTAAACTTAATGTGATTTGGTCTTCTAAATAGGAGGCAGAGCATACTAAATGGCTTAGCAATTTTATGGTTAAACCACCTAATAGGAGTACATTAATATAGTTTGTGACTGCTCTTTAATAAAGCTATATGAATTACAAAATTGGAATCTCACATTACAGCTTGAGCACACTTTTACAATGCAATGATTATGTAAAGAAAGTTACAAATCATAAAGTCAACAGTTCAATGTGATCAACAGAGATCTTGTAAAGAGAAACCAAGAAAGTGTATCATCTACAATATTAGAGTTACATCCATTGTAGATTACATTCGAATAAAAATAATCGAGACAAACAAAAACTGATTTAAAATCGAAAAAGAAAAAAGTGAAACATAGTACCTTACAAATTAGCCCCCTTTTTTATTGCAATTTTTTTGTGGCCTTTACACATGTCTTGTTTGTAGTTTTGTCCTTCTAGGAGGTTGTTTAGATAACCTGCAAATAAAAATAATTAGAAAAAAAAAACTAAAACACAGAAAATAAAGAAAGAACATAGACCAAACCTACAAAATAAAATAAATTAGAATAAATATTATATCAAACCAAAAATAATTATTTTGAACAGAAATAAAATCTCTACTGTGAGCCCATAAAACCCAAGACAATAATTTATATTACCTCTCCTCTTTTAGTTATAAGAAATAAACATAAGTTTATATAAACTCTAATAAGTAAATTAGAAATAATTATACTTTCTTTATTGTAACATGGCTAAGGCCCACTAAATAATATGTAAATCAATTGTACAGATTGAAAGTGTTAGTCACAACAATTTAGCAAGAATTTTCCACATACACTTCAACTTAGTATTTTTCTAAGTACTGAAGACACCAAATATAATGGATAACTTTTTTAGGATAAGCCTCTAACACCTTGTTATGGACCTCCCTACATTCTTATAAAAGGTAAACAAAAACGTAAACAGGTACTCTCCAGCAAGTATAAAATTTAAATGTTGCCATGTAATTCCTTTTGAAAATTAAAATACAAATGTTGAACCTTTAAATATCATAAAAATAAATAAATATTTACAAAATCAAAAGAATAAAACCCTCATTTTAGTTTCAGAACCTCAAACCAAAAAATGATTTTAAACCCATAACAAAACTAAAAACAATTTCTTTGTTTGGAGAAATTATTCAGATCTAAAAATCAAACAATAAATATTGAAATCATAACTAAAACTCTGGAGAGAGAGAGAGAGAGAGAGTCATACCCGATTACCTAAGTATGTTTAAAAAATAGTATACCCAGTTAGACTGAGGCAACCAACAACATTTACTTATTTTAAATAATTGGTAGAGTGAGATTTTAACAATTAATGTACCTAGTCTCTCGAGATCTATAAAACCAAACCAAAATACATATTAGAAGTGTAAAGTGAAGGCAAAGCAAAGAAAAGAAGTGTAAACTACAACAGAGATGATAAATAAGTCAGACTCAAAACAAATATAGGTGAGAGAACAAAATACCTTTTCGTGGTTACAAACTGGAACAAAATACTTAATGTGCTTGGATAAATGACCCAATTGTTGAATCGCAACCCAACTATTTAACGTTATAGGAGACGACGACTACCGGAGCCACTACTTCAAAACTGGAAAGTGGAGGGCTCTTTTTGGCTAGGGTCTAGGTTTTTTGGCCATATCAATGGGTCATGAGGTTTTGGTGTTTAGAAAACATCACCAATAACCTTCCAAAAGCTTAGTTCCAAAGATGAGATCTGAATTTATAAAACTCAAGATTCATCCCGAAATTTTGAGATTTGAATTTATAAAACTCAAGTTTCAAGTGTTTGATGGGGTGAGAAAGTTTTTCATCCGTGTATGAAGAAATAGACCACTTGAAAGATAGGAAGGTCCATGAACGGTGGAGAAGTGAGAGACAGAAAGGTAAAATCTGAGACTTCGAGAGAGAGAAAGAGAGAATAAAGTCTATAAGCTTGCGTTGGAGATTGTGAGGATTTCCTTAGGCGTGGGTCCTTCTCGAGCCTTGTGATTTGATTTGAGAAAAATAACATCTTTTAACCTTTTTTTCCAAGAATAAAGCGTCTGTTTGAAAAAAGTGAAATGGTTGGGCGGGATAGGTGAACGTTTGGGCGGGATAATTTATTTAGGAGTGAAATCACAGCCATTGGTTTGGCAAAAGAAGATGTGGCCAAATCTAAACCCTTATTGTGTTTTTATATTTTTAGGATTCAAAAACCATTGTGTCTTATTATATGGATATATATATATATATATATATACAGTCCTGCCCTTGTACGGACTAGTCCGCATTTTAAGAATGCGGACCGGACATGTGTCACCTGGCGGTGAGCCCAGAAAAGAGAGTGAGTGTGCCTACAATTTAGGCGATAATTTCTAGGAGAACCGTTAGGTGACATATGTCCGGTCCGCATTTTTAAAATGCGGACTAGTCCGCACAGGAGCATCATTATATATATATATATATATATATATATATATATATATATATATATATATATATATATATATATATATATATATATATATATATATATATATATATACATATGATTTTGGGAGACGATTCATCATAGGAAAAATGATTGAATATGTTTCAAGTGAGGGATCGTATTCACATATTGAGGTAAATTAAATGAATTTGTGCTGACGGCTTGTATATTAAGGATATGTATACTTATAGCCAAGTTTACATATCTTATACTTATGAACGAGAATTAGTTCGTATATATAGATATATGGATATGTGAATATATATATATATATATATATATATTTATGTATGGATATGAATATATGGATATATCTATGTGGTGGATATACATGATATGGATATTTAAACCTTATGTGATGGTTTAATTTTTGATCATATGATGGGATCATATGGATGTGTATATATTGTGCATGAGAACGATATATATACTTATGTGGTTAAGCATACCCCGCTCATGATATCATTGGGAAGTTTTCGCGCAGAGGGTGAGCATCCTGGCTTAAGGAGCAGAGTGTGGATATTCCCCAGGTCATAGTCGCACAGTGTGTTATTATGTGATATATATATTTTTGGGATGAGGCGTGGTGGGTATGTTTCATCTCAATGCCGGTTAGGAGCTATGACCACTTCCCAGGACGTCGTGTGTGTGAGTTACCACGAGATGGGTGTCGTTGAGCCCCACCAGGGTGGTCCCCAATTTCTACGTGAGCCGGCCAGTGGGAAGATGATAGCATGGTGCAGTGTTATCGGCGATAAATATAGCCGGGAGGATTATGTGCATGTCCATTGTACATCAGATATGATATGTACACTTGGTCATGGGTGTGGATGATGGTATATATATGGTTAGAATAAAATGAGTATATATATTTATATATATCCTATAGATGAAAGCATATGGACTTTTTATGGAGTAAATCTTGGATGATTATGGTGTACTAAATGATTGGGGGTTGATGTATCGTATTTAAGGAATATTTCGATTACATCTTCCCAAGGATATTATTTGGAGACTTTAAGTTGTTCTTATGGTAATCTATATTTAGTAGTATTGTATGTATGGCATAATGGATCTCTAGGATCGACATTGTCAAGGAGTAGTGTAACGGGGTGGTTCCTTGTTTGGATTTCACTTTGCGAGACACCCCACGCACGAAACGTAGTGCATTGTTGAGATTAGAGAGAAGTTATGTCAATAATTAGTTATGGCATAATGGATCTCTAGGATCGACATTGTCAAGGAGTAGTGTAACGGGGTGGTTCCTTGTTTGGATTTCACTTTGCGAGACACCCCACGCACGAAACGTAGTGCATTGTTGAGATTAGAGAGAAGTTATGTCAATAATTAGTTATGGCATAATGGATCTCCAGGATCGACGTTGAAAAGGAGTAATGTAACGGGTGGTTCCTTGTTTGGATTTTGCTATACGAGACACCCCACGCACGAAACGCGGCGCAGCGTTGAAATTGGAGAGAAGTTTTGTCAATAATAATGTCGTATGTCTATTATGTAGAAATTAAATCATATGTTTCAACCCAAATGCATATGGGTAACTTATTAAGAATTATAATTGATTGAATTATAAACCGGAATCCATTAAGCCTAATAAGGCACATATGTTTGTAGAAATATATAAGTGTGTTTAGAAGGAGTGGATTCTTGGGTTATGATAGGAAGGCAGATCTCGTGGGTATAGGCTAGGCTTATGATAAGTTAGGTTGTCCTTAAAACTGGGTAATTTAAATAAAATCTGAAGACGCGATTAGGTGTGCGCCGTTAGATGAGAGGTGAGTTGGGGTTCAATGAGAGTGCGATTCCACTTTAATTACGAAATAAGTGCACCGATATTTATTATGCACGGTTAACACACTTGCTAAATATTTTTCACACTCGGGCTCTGACCCGTTTACTTTTCTCTCCTTCCTGTATATATGTATATATATATGAATATTACTACAGGTATCATACCGCATGGATGCGGAATGACCTTTTATCCAGAGTCAGAGGAGCCGTGACAGGTGCAAACTGTTGCGGGACTTAGAAGGTAGTCGCTTCCTACTTTTAAAAAAATTTAGGTAGGATTCATATTGTATATCGGGTTTGTACCCAAGGGATATTTATATACATGTTTATATTTATTCGATTTCAGTCATTGTTTTGGCTGTGACCCGACAGCTTATTCGGGCTTACTTCCTTGTGGTATATTTAGTTGTAGTTATTTATTTCATTTTATTCTAGCATTTCGTTTCTCATATTTCTTTCATGCATATTTCTTTCCTTTATTAGTAGTGTTAGTTTGTTGTCTGTTGCATATTTTATTTAATTTTAAAATCTCTCTTGTATGATATCGGGTAGTTAGTCCTATATTATATAGTTCCAACAGTTGGGGTTGAGACTGAGCCATCTGAAACTCCTGATTGGATGTAGTATAGGGATGGCCAACCGTTATTATTTTAAGCGGGGTGTTACACTTTGACACATCCTACTCCCTCATATGCGAGTAATGGTATCCCGATCTCAAGTCAATCTTCAAGAAGAAGGCAAATCCTCTCAACTGGTCGAATAACTCATCGATTGGAGGCAACATATATTTGTTCTGTATCGTGACTTTATTCAACTCTCGATAATTAACACATAACCTCAATGATCCATCCCTCTTCTTAATGAACAGTACGGGAGAACCCCATGGAGAAGTACTCCTACGAATAAACCCCTGCCCCAATAGCTTCTCAATCTGGTCACATAACTTCCTCATCTCTATTAGGACCATATGGTAAGGTGCACGGGTTATCAATCACGTGCCCAATGCTAAATCAATGACGAAGTCTATCTATCTACTCGGCAGTAACCCCAAAATCTCCTGAAACACATCGGTGAACTCTCGAACAACATGAATCGAGTCAAGTGATTCCACCACCTCCCTAGAGGTCTCCTCCTCTATATATTATAAATGTGTGGACGATACTCCCTCAGAGAAAGGCATCACCACCAGGAACATATTCTCACCGGGTATGGAAAAAACTATGCTCATATTCAAACAATCAATCATGGACATACACCTAATAAGACAATCCATACCTATAATCGCGTCATACTCTAACGTACCCAATACGAACATATCAGCGGGTAAGATAAACCTCCCAATCTCTATACCCACTCCCCAAAAATTAAAATAAATTACGAAACCTCTACTCAATGGAGAATCCACAAAAGTAACCGTACTCTCTATTTTATCAAATAATCCCTTAGCATGTGAAAACCCCATGCCAATAAAATACTGTGTGGCCCCTATGTCAAAAAATGCACCCCAAAGTCCCCTGGATAGAAAGCATACCCTCAATCGTGTGTGGGTCCTGCGGGACTACGACCTGGTGAAGATTATAGACTTATCCGTATAGAAGTTGCCCCTATTGAATTCGGATGGCTGAAATGGGTGGCAGTTCTGGCATCTGTGGGGTGCTGGGAGAGCTATGGGAAATAATGGTATCTGGGGCTCCTGTCGACCACCCTACTGCTGCTGATGTTGGCCTCTACCCTTTTGAGGGAAGGCCTGATGCTTATTCCCAGTGTTGCCATTAGTGAAACATCTCCCTAGGAAGGGTCCTCCCCTCAGTCCCTGATGTCCCCGGCCTTGGTGGCCATTTCCACCCATCCTTTGGCCATGTTGGCCCTACTCCACCTGCTGCTGGCCCTGATGGCTGTGCTGACCCTATTGGATATGTCTAAAGCCTCCATACCCATGTCTTAAACCTCCTGACCTGAACCTCTTAGGAACCCCTACTGGGAAACCTCATTACTGTGTCTATGCTGATCCTTAGCTGCTTGTGCCCCACTGGCATTATTTCCTCCTGTCATGCCCTACTTGTTGGATTCTCATACTCGCTTAACTTTTGTCAGATGAAAACGGTGGTCTTGGCAGTGGAGTAGTGCTTCATTAACCACGTCTGAATAGGTGGCCAAAGAGAGATTCCCAATCAAATGCTGGTTGATCCTCCATGTCAACCCATCTATAAAACGCAGAATCTTCTTCTCTTTAGTCGGGATCTCATCTGGTACAATGTTTAGAAGGTTGATAAAATTTTCCTCATATTCTGTGAAGGTATTTCCCTACTACTTCAAGTAAACCAACTTTCATCTCATCTCTCTCGGGATGACTGAGGGGAAATATTTGCTGTCAAACTGCACCTAAAAGTCTCGAATCGTGAGTATGTCTCTCCCTTCAGTGGTGGTAATAGGCTCCAACCATTGTAGGGCTGCGCCCACTAACTTGAACGTGGCCAGTATCTAACTCTTCACCTCTGTGCACTTATGCATCCTCAAATGCCTCTATATATCCTTATTCCATTGGCTCGCTACCACCACATCGGAGATCCCCGTAAACTCTGGAGGATTCTCCTTCTAGAAAGCACACGTTCCAAAGAAGACGGGAAGGCCTGGGCCTAAACTGGAGCCACCATCGGTGCCTGAGGTGGTGAAAGCAGCACAACCGCCAATGCCTCATTTACCGTCTGAGTTATAATGGCGGAAACTTCAGTGGCATTCATCACACCTATAGCTGGTGCAGGTTGAGGCTCGGGCTAGGCATCCTTGGGAATTCTCTGTGCATGCCGAGGAGGCATCTTAAAGGAGAGAAAAGTTTTATAACTCTACAGTTATTATCTCAGACTATATTAAAAACATAATGTGACACCCCGCCTAATTAAATACCGGGAGATCACTCCTTTATTAAATTAAATCAAGGTATACAGTTGGTTCATTCTCAGCATCACTGTCGATAAAAGAATTTTTTCCAATTTAACACCCTAAATAATTAAGCTAAGTGTCAAAACCATTTTCTAACATTAACTTCCAAATTTTATTTAAAGAAAAGATTTATTTAAATTATTAACAAAGCTCAAAGAATAAGATTCACACCACAATAAACTGGAACGAAAGAATCTGATATATAAAACATTCATCAACGAATGTTAACATGCGAGAAAATAAAGTAATACATCCGTCCTGAACAAAATCCCATAATAACGAACTAGGAAATAACTGAAATAACAATGCCCCAACATAAAGAAATAATGGAAAGGGCTACACATGCCCATCTGAATGAAAATGCTAGGAGTGGATCTGAATGAACGAAGTCGTCTAATCAAAAGACCTGCAACTCCCACCTAAGCTGCAGCGCGTTCCTTTCAAAAGATCCTAAGCAAGACGCCCCTGTGGCTGGGCACCTGAAATACATACATATATATATACAAGGGGGAGAGGGAGAGATAAAACGGGTCAGAGCTCGAATGTGTGTATGATTTAAAATTAGTTTAGCAAGTATTTAAATTGATACAGGCCAATGCAATAACATATTAGTTCGACACTCTCTTGAGAAATTCTCACCTCTCTTGTAGTGTGCACACCTATCGTACTAACCTTCCCCAAATGGTTTAACTTAACATATTATCATACTAACCCTCCCAATAATTTAGTTTATCTTAACTTACTCATAAGTTTTAATAAAAAACCGAACAATGCCAACGTGTAAAAAGGTTACTTTCTAGTTGTAGCACAACTCTCATTTTAACTCCATTAATTTATAAAGTTTCCCAGTGTCATATTATACTTTCGCAAAACAGTATTTATTATATGAGTCAACAACCATGTCCTACTTATCAAGTCACAGTAGGTAGTTTGAATTCCATAATCTCATATATATATATAAACTACTCGGATAATATATATATAAATATATTAGCACCCTAACTAAAATTATGGTGCGGGCATACTCTGCTATCCAATCCCCGTATCGCTCACACAAAGGGAAATACAAGTTCGGAATCACTCTCGAACTGTATTAACATATATAAAACAACGTTGAGGTGAAGCATAGATTCCAAGTCCAATAGGTCAGTACATACCCACACGTCTCTTAGGACCGTCCGACTATCAATCTGATAGCCCGTACCAAGGATCTCTATCTTCTAGGGTACGAATCAATATCCCCCATAAAGCAACACAGGATAAGATCGTGCCAGCGCGGTAACCTCAGGGATAGCAAGTAGCGTGGGTACGTTTTTCACATGTATATAATATATCCACACACAATCATATAAATATACCAATTTCATCATATTAATATAGGTTCCTCTCATTACCCATAATTACAACATTTATTCTTAATTTCACATTATTAAGATTACGTATAAGGTTTCATCTCTAACCTTAACTAGAAGGGTTTTCTCACTAATTAAGTAACACTCGTGGATTCTAACTATCCAAGTAGTAAATTCAGTAGGTAGGCGTCTATGCACTATCGTAAGTATTCGACGTAATCTCTCACTTGAAATACGTAGTTTCCTCGTTCTTTAAATAATTGTCCTTAAAACCCAATTATCGTCACATAATAAAGTTCTTCAACACTTAATCATATGTCCTACTGGTCTCTCCTATATCCCAAAACATTTTATTCATAATCCCAAAAATTACTTCACGGTAAATTAATTCAACTAATTAAGCAAGGGGAAATAAGAGGCTGCCAGGAAGGGTCGATCGATCGACGACTGGGGCTCGATCGATCGAACCTTCGATCGATCGACGCTCTAGGGTCGATCGATCAAACAGGTGTTTCGATTTCTGCAGAAGTGCAGTTACGGGTTTCATCAAAATTCTTCATCCAAATGCATATTTTTCAACACTAATCGTCCCAAAACTTATACCACAAACATAATGACATATTACCAGATGTTTCTAACGTTAAGCATGCGTATAACCATCATTAAACATGATTAAACAACCTAAAATCTCATCTAATCATCAAGAACCTTAAGTTTTCTTAACTTCTATTCTAATCAGTTTTTCTCAAGAATTTCCTTCTACATAATCATCAAAATTCGTGGGTTAATCATCTACATCATATAAGACTTCCAGGATATGGTTTTAATCTTTTCTACATGCAAATTCCTATCAAAAAGTGGGGTTTTCTTCCATAGATTATACTCCTAATCATCCCTAACAAACATGAATATTGCACCAACGAAAATACGCAAGTTAAACACTTGCCTGGGATTTCAGAGGTCTGGTTCACGGCTGATTTTGGTATGGCTGCGTTCCTTGTCTCGTGATCTACGCGGTGGTGGTGGTGCAAACCGGTGGCCTTTTGGCCTTGGATTGCCTTGGAGCTCTCTCCTCTCTTCTCCAATGGCCGTCATTTGATTTGTGCATGTTCTAACCCTAAGAGGCTGGCCTAATAGCTGATATAGGTTGGCTGAAATTCGTGGGTTTAATTACCCAATTTTGTAAAATGACTAAATTGCCCTCCCGGGGCACCAATTAGGCCTAAAAATGCCCCGAGACACAAACTAAGCCCCCGGGTATACTTTTCTGACTATCTCGACCCTTCCGGACGCGTTGGCGCACTCAAAACGACCATACGGACAACTTATAAAATTTTCACTTTTTATTTAACAAAATAAGTCCCGACGTGACACGGGCACGTCCTTACTTAAATTTTCGAAATAGTCATTTAATTCACTTATGACATTTTATACAACCAATAATATATTACTATGCTCATTAGTAATATTCAACATGTTTCCCATAATTACTAACTCTCGTCACGTTAATAATTAAAACATAATTAATTTCCGGATTTTTATTAAATAAACATTCACATTAAATTTAAATAAATCCCTAAATTAATATAGCATAAAAATACGGGGTATTACATACTTCCCCCCTAATAACGGAATTTCGTCCCGAAATTCGGAAAATAAGGCATATCTGGAAAAAATAACTATGGATATCTCTCGATAGTACGCAAACTAAATACATAGTACGGCGCTCAATCACTAGCTTTTTACTCACAGCAATATTGTTTTACATTCTCATTAGCGATACTTCACATTGTGATCCCACCCGAAAATATTCGCATAGGTCACGCCTATCCGTTATAAATTCCATTATCTCACTATCATTAGGAGGTCGCACCTCACTATCTGATGACTACTCGGATTTATTCACACTAAATTCCCATTTTGAGAAGATCATACGAACACTTGACCAATCTTGACTGCCTAAAACAGTCGTGGAATTCTACCATAGTTTTCGGGTATTTTCTGGACCGATCCAAAATTCTGATTATCTACTCTCCTCTAAACATACGGAAGGAGAATAGTTGAGGTTCTTCCATAACAAAACCTTAATAAGTACCTCGTACGCGACAAACAGGTACGAGTGCTCCTACAGATCATTCCTGAAATCATCGTACCCAGATTTCAAAATCTCCTTCACGTGGCTCTACTAATTTTTAATCACCATGCGCTGATTCCATAGCTAAGGGTGATACATCCTGCTTCAAACGAAATCTTATCACTGCTGGTTCCTGAAATCCCATACCAAAGGCAGGATTTACCAAATTTATACTGCGCCGGACCATTCACCGGCGTGATCCTTCCTTTCAAATGAAGTTTGAGGTATACTAGTTAGTATTGTAAGCCAGCCCAAAGGAATATCAATTACTTCCTCCTCGGAGACTTATTTCACAAGCTCAGGACAAATCCTAGATTTTGTCTTGAGGATGGCAACCCGTCCAAGGACTTTACCGATTTTGCCAACCTCTTCCAATTTCAGGGGTTTTCAAAAAAAAATACAAATTCTTTGGTTGATTCTCCTCTTTCAACCAAACCTTACCTATGGGCAGTGCATGTAGAGACTACTCACTATGCCTCGCTAAACATCGATTCTTCCCTAGGAATGTCTCACCTTAAGGGATACGTAATTCTCCCCTTCCTTCCCTGGAGTATGCCGAAAGTTCCGACCCATGCTCTTCTCTCCACGAAGCGCACTTCTGCATCTCTTATACTATACTTAACATCATTACTCTTTGTATGCGCAAGTCGCTCTCACACTTGACTAATAACAACTCCGCTCCGGGTGTGCTTCTTAACAATTAAACTCTACTCTATTCAAGGAATACCAATTTTTTATTTTTTATTTTTTTATTTTTAATGGCTTCCCACAGCCTTCCAATCAAGTTAGGGCGTGCTATTCTAATTGCACACTTAAGTATGGATTATCGCCCCTCATGTGACGTTTAATCCACTCTATTACTTCCACATCGTTATACTAGTCCCACATCCATATTCTTCACACGTCTATTACCACGTCCCTTCAACTAGGACTATTTTAACTGTAGTTAACCAAGATGCCCATATTTTTGCAACACTCCGACCGCCCTGGAAGAGCGAACGGTGTGCTACTCGTCTGTAGGACTAACTAAATTCAACGGAATAGAAGTAATAAGGCATTCAAATTCCATGACAATAAAAGAGGAATAATAATTATCAACCTTCCTCAGATAAGTACAACAATTTTCCTAAATAGGTACAACAACCAAAATAAATCACTAACGCTCTATTCATCAAAATAATTACAGGTCATCTCTTTTGTATAATATAAAGTTCTTTCCAGATAATCCATGCTAAAAATCATTCCAACTCTTTATTCACCTTGTGTTCTGTACGCGGTTATGACATTTGGGTACTCTCAATCACCCTAGAAATCAAAATTCTTAAATTCTCCTTATCATCGTTCCACCCCTCAACTCGTGGGGATAACTTTCAATGCTTTCCTACCACACAAATCCGGCTCCAATGACCTTAAAATAAAATTCAACTTCCAACTTACATACATAATTACTTGATCCCATTTCGACCAGGGTACCGAACTCATGGAATAGTGACCAAACGTCTCCCTATTTCCAACCTTACGCTAAGTTTCATGCGTGGGATGTCTCGCAAAGCGAAATCCAAACAAGGAACCCCCCGATACACTACTACTTAGCATTGTTGGTTATCGGGATCCATTAGGTCCTCCGTCCATAGCGTGTACCCCTTCATTCTGTCCCTTGACAGAAAAGTTGAAATTTCTACTGTAATTATGCTTAACGAATATCGTTTCCCAATTTTACTATCGTATTGGTTGATGGAAATTTCATTCTATTAACCTCGGATACATACGATCGGAATCCTCGAAATTACCTTCCCTAATAATAGGGGTATAACTAATAACTCCCACATCTTTAAAGGATAAATATAACATCGCACTTTTCCTATCACTAAGTCCGGAGTGCTAAATATAATTCTGAGTCAAATCTTTTCGCTCAAGGGTAAATCCCGATACACACGGAATTATACTGACAAGGTCTACACATACTATGGCATCGAATATCTCGAGCCCGCTATCTCCTCTGAAGTATCTAAGATAGATAATATAAGTGCGAGTACAACCTTCTCACAGGTAAAGCCTCGCCAAAACAATCATAAAACATGTTTCACTAATGCAACCACTCCGATAGCCTTGCAATAAATGCCCACTATCGTATAACCATTTCTATAAAGTTTTAACAAAGATAATATCATACTCGTGTATCGCATCACTACAACGAGAAATCTCAAAAATTTACGTGACACTGTTAATATACTCATTCATCCTCCGCGGATAGCATTAAAGAAAAATCCCGCTACACTAGGGGAAAATATTCAAATTTTAATAACGTTTAAAATGATATGCATTAAGCTCGTCTCACATGCTAATCTAGCAAGGAACAAAATATAGTGACTCACTCGTGTCACATAAACATGCCGCATTCTCTAAGGATACAACTTATACTTCCATCCTGGCAATCATCTTGACTGCAGAAATGATTTTCGGACGTAACACGTCTGCCCAAACCAAAACAAAATTATTTTAATCGTTGCCTTACTAGGCACCGTATTCCTGTCCTTTTTCTCATTTTGGAACATATTATCGTGAGCGATCTCTCTCCGCACAAAATACCTCAACACATAATCCACTTACCACCTGTCCTACTAACCAGGTTAGGATTTGTCCTCCTCTCGGACTCTACTAAACTCGATTCCTGTAAACCATACCAATTGTTCTCTTCACTCTTCAAGCCATAAAGATCATGTTACTATCTATAATAGTACTTACTGAATTTACCATCACTTGGTAAGAATTTGACTATCTGAAGCATTTAAATGGTTTTCCTGATGTGTATCTACATCCTTTTGTGGTGCTATACCACCATCGTTGCATTCAGTCTCATTCTCGACTAAATTCTTCGATTTCCTTTAACTTCCCCCACAAAGAAGTGTTATCATTTATCAAAGTATGACATTGTCAACCTCTGAATCGGTCGTCCATCAGAATTTCCTCCTCGAGTATTATCAACTATTATTACAAGTTGGTCTCCCACTTGGATTCATTTCCCCCACTTGTATCTACATCTTCCGATACAAAATTCGCTAACGGTTAAGATTCATATTCACGAATGGACCCCTGACATGCCCTCTCTCAATGAGTTCAGAATCACATTTGCCTCATCCTGAACAGTTGAGGAAGGGACATACGGTCAACATTGTACCTAAGGTTCTCCCATAGGCATAGCATTCCACTTCTAAAATTGGTGGTTGAATACAACCATTATAATTTCGTCCCGAAAGCCAAGAAAATTTTCTCTCAATTTTCACTTTCGGTTTGCCATTCTCCGTCCTATATTTAAGCATAGGAATACTTTACCTCATTTGGTAAAGACATTCAATTTTCGCGTTTCTAAAATTTCCACTGACGGTCGCTACACGTTTTCGTAATACGTTGGGTAAGTTTACCCTCGCACCTCATTTGGCTATAACAGTATTTGAATATCCTTGGTGTACCTTAGTCTCCTTTCTAGTCGTGGATTCTCATGCCATAATGGAGGTGACCTCGACTACGGTCATCATCCTCGGATTTATTTCATAATTTACAATTGAGCCCTGCCTCCTGATGTACGCTTAACGGTCCTCTTCTGACATCCGTCATCGCTCGGCACACGCACACATCCGAACAAAATTAGAATTCACTAGTGTATAAACATTACAGCAGGAGAACGAAATTTCGTCAAAGGAATCGACAATCCTAAACATAGGGCTCTATAACAAACAAAGCAACTCTAGAAGCATAATAAGCCGTACAGATCCTAAGGACACTAGAACCTGATGCTCTGATACCACCTGTGACACCCCGCCTAATTAAATACCGAGCGATCACTCCTTTATTAAATTAAATCAAGGTATACAGTTGGTTCATTCTCAGCATCACTGTCGATAAAAGAATTTTTTCCAATTTAACACCCTAAATAATTAAGCTAAGTGTCAAAACCATTTTCTAACATTAACTTCCAAATTTTATTTAAAGAAAAGATTTATTTAAATTATTAACAAAGCTCAAAGAATAAGATTCACACCACAATAAACTGGAACGAAAGAATCTGATATATAAAACATTCATCAACGAATGTTAACATGCGAGAAAATAAAGTAATACATCTGTCCTGAACAAAATCCCATAATAACGAACTAGGAAATAACTGAAATAACAATGCCCCAACATAAAGAAATAATGGAAAGGGCTACACATGCCCATCTGAATGAAAATGCTAGGAGTGGATTTGAACGAAGTCGTCTAATCAAAAGACCTGCAACTCCCACCTAAGCTGCAGCGCGTTCCTTTTAAAAGATCCTAAGCAAGACGCCCCTGTGGCTGGGCACCTGAAATACATACATATATATATACAAGGGGGAGAGGGAGAGATAAAACGGGTCAGAGCCCGAAAGTGTGAATGATTTAAAATTCGTTTAGCAAGTATTTAAATTGATACAGGCCAATGCAATAACATATTAGTTCGACACTCTCTTGAGAAATTCTCACCTCTCTTCTGGTGTGCACACCTATCGTACTAACCTTCCCCAAATGGTTTAACTTAACATATTATCATACTAACCCTCCCAATAATTTAGTTTATCTTAACTTACTCATAAGTTTTAATAAAAAACCGAACAATGCCAACGTGTAAAAAGGTTACTTTCTAGTTGTAGCACAACTCTCATTTTAACATCATTAATTTATAAAGTTTCCCAGTGTCATATTATACTTTCGCAAAACAGTATTTATTATATGAGTCAACAACCATGTCCTACTTATCAAGTCACAGTAGGTAGTTTGAATTCCATAATCTCATATATATATATATAAACTACTCGGATAATATATATATAAATATATTAGCACCCCAACTAAAATTATGGTGCAGGCATACTCTGCTATCCAATCCCCGTATCGCTCACACAAAGGGAAATACAAGTTCGGAATCACTCTCGAACTGTATTAACATATATAAAACAACGTTGAGGCGAAGCATAGATTCCAAGTCCAAGAGGTCAGTACATACCCACACGTCTCTTAGGACCGTCCGACTATCAATCTGATAGCCCGTACCTAGGATCTCTATCTTCTAGGGTACGAATCAATATCCCCCATAAAGCAACACAGGATAAGATCGTGCCAGCGCGGTAACCTCAGGGATAGCAAGTAGCGTGGGTACGTTTTTCACATGTATATAATATATCCACACACAATCATATAAATATACCAATTTCATCATATTAATATAGGTTCCTCTCATTACCCATAATTACAACATTTATTCTTAATTTCACATTATTAAGATTACGTATAAGGTTTCGTCTCTAACCTTAACTCGAAGGGTTTTCTCACTAATTAAGTAACACTCGTGGATTCTAACTATCCAAGTAGTAAATTCAGTAGGTAGGCGTCTATGCACTATCGTAAGTATTCGACGTAATCTCTCACTTGAAATACGTAGTTTCCTCGTTCTTTAAATAATTTCCCCTAAAACCCAATTATCGTCACATAATAAAGTTCTTCAACACTTAATCATATGTCCTACTGGTCTCTCCTATATCCCAAAACATTTTATTCATAATCCCAAAAATTACTTCACGGTAAATTAATTCAACTAATTAAGCAAGGGAAAATAAGAGGCTGCCAGGAAGGGTCGATCGATCGACGACTGGGGCTCGATCGATCGAACCTTCGATCGATCGACGCTCTAGGGTCGATCGATCGATCAAACAGGTGTTTCGATTTCTGCAGAAGTGCAGTTACGGGTTTCATCAAAATTCTTCATCCAAATGCATATTTTTCAACACTAATCGTCCCAAAACTTATACCACAAACATAATGACATATTACCAGATGTTTCTAACGTTAAGCATGCGTATAATCATCATTAAACATGATTAAACAACCTAAAATCTCATCTAATCATCAAGAACCTTAAGTTTTCTTAACTTCTATTCTAATCAGTTTTTCTCCAGAATTTCCTTCTACATAATCATCAAAATTTGTGGGTTAATCATCTACATCATATAAGACTTCCAGGATATGGTTTTAATCTTTTCTACATGTAAATTCCTATCAAAAAGTGGGGTTTTCTTCCATAGATTATACTCCTAATCATCCCTAACTAACATGAATATTGCACCAACGAAAATACACAAGTTAAACACTTGCCTGGGATTTCAGAGGTCTGGTTCACGGCTGATTTTGGTATGGCTGCGTTCCTTGTCTCGTGATCTACGCGGTGGTGGTGGTGGCGGTGCAAACCGGTGGCCTTTTGGCCTTGGATTGCCTTGGAGCTCTCTCCTCTCTTCTCCAATGGCCGTCATTTGATTTGTGCATGTTCTAACCTTAAGAGGCTGACCTAATAGCTGATATAGGTTGGCTGAAATTCGTGGGTTTAATTACCCAATTTTGTAAAATGACTAAATTGCCCTCCCGGGGCACCAATTAGGCCTAAAAACGCCCCGAGACCCAAACTAAGCCCCCGGGTATACTTTTCTGACTATCTCGACCCTTCCGGATGCGTTGGCGCACTCAAAAAGACCATACGGACAACTTATAAAATTTTCACTTTTTATTTAACAAAATAAGTCCCGACGTGACACGGGCACGTCCTTACTTTAATTTCCGAAATAGTCATTTAATTCACTTATGACATTTAATACAACCAATAATATATTACTATGCTCATTAGTAATATTCAACAAGTTTCCCATAATTACTAACTCTCGTCACGTTAATAATTAAAACATAATTAATTTCCGGATTTTTATTAAATAAACATTCACATTAAATTTAAATAAATCCCTAAATTAATATAGCATAAAAATACGGGGTATTACACATAAAATGCATAAAGAGTACAACAATCCAAAAATATAGGGATCTATATCAAAGGAAGCTATGCGGAAATATAATAACTCGTACAGATCCTAAGGACACTAGAACATGGCTCTAATACCACATATGACACCCCACCTAATTAATTACTGGGTAATCACTCCTTAATTAATTAATTTCAGAATATCAAGTTGGTTTAGATAATGTATCACTGTCGAAAACTAAAATTTTAATTTAATAAAAACTAACAACCTAATGTTTAAAAATGATGGTGTCAAAATTTTTATCTTGTTATTAACTATCAGCATTAAAGGGGAATAATTAATCATCACCATACATCACAATAGCATAAGGAAATAACGAACTGAATTTAAATAAAGAACTGGGGTAAACACTTCCAGTCAAAATCCCGTACAATAATCCAATAACATGAAATCAAAGTCTAATGATAGAATAAAACAACTCTAAATCTCTAAATGTCAAATTGGAGGGACGACACGTCGAACTGAAGTAAATAACTGATAGATAAAGAAGAATAGATTATGAAACGTCTACTAGCAATGTCCTATAGCTTCCACAACCGCTACAGCTCGGGAACTGAATGGATTCTCCTAAGATTGGTGTCCCTGTGGCTGAGCACCTAAAATAAAGTAACAAGATAAGAGATTTGCAAAAGAAACGGGTCAGAGCCCGAGTAAAAAACAGTTTAAATATATCAAATGCTTAAATTTGTTAGTTAGCACAAATATTATTCTTGTTAACTTAGCGTACTCACTTGGGATTCTAACCTCTCATCTAATGTGAACACCTAGTGAGCCTAGATACCCATACTAGTCACGATAGTCTGCCTGACTATACATAATGTAACCACTATTCCGGATAAAATATCTAAATATCCGGAAGATAATATATCTCCATTATTTAGGAATAGGTTTAACGATTCTTTATCTCATTCTCATAGTATTCTTAATTCTTAACTGGTGACCCAATAAGTATATACTTTAATAAAGTAGCCAACATGAAACACATAATATGAACTCAGTATACATATAAATATCTCATTATGTATATTTATATATATATATATATATATATATATATATCAATACTACACCTATGGTTAAGAAACCCTTGGTGCTAGACATACTCAACTATCCAGTCCCATTGCAACGCTCACGCATAGTGGACAACATATTCAATCTCTCAAGAACCAATAAAACATATACAGATATTGGAGGCGAACATAGTTCCAAGTTGATGGGCAACGTACATACCTACGCACCCATTCAATTGGCACCACTATCGTTCTCACAGATACCCCGTACCTAGGTTCCATGCTCTAGTGGTACGACTCAAAAACCCCCGAAGGCACACAAGATATGGCCGTCCACAATGCGCTAACCTTCGTTCGATAGCCAGTAGCTAGGTCTGTCATACACATAATATTCCAAGTAATAAGCATGCACACAACGTATACAACTTAATAGGCATTCACACAACCCAAGTAACATAATACGTAAGTAGTATTATTATCTCTTCTCTCTCCATAGATCGTATATATATGTATATACTCACTTCAACCTAACTCTCCTCGGTTCTATAAAATTTCTACATATCGAGAATAATCAGACTCCCAATTCAATATTAACTCGAACTTTATGTCACTCGTCATTCACGTAGGTTATTTATCTCACTTGGATAACCCTAGGATTCTTTTTTACCTATGCAGACTCAAAAAGTGTATTATGAAATCTCATTAGAAGTCAAGGGATTCTCGTTCGAACGAACTCCTCACTTTGAACGAACTCAAAATCTTGTTGGATAACTCGTTGGTATTCGCATTCGAACGAGGTCGATCGAAAGACCTTGGAAGGTCTTCAAACAAGAATTTTGAACTGGCCATGTTCTTCTCCCAAAAAAAAATCCAAAAATTCCAAATCTCATAGTCAATCCTAATTTCATCCAACATCAATTTAGATGATTCTAAACTATCCCTAATCATTATGGGGAACATTCTAACACAAATTAGTGTTCAAATCTTTATGTTTTCAAAAGGGAAACCAATAATTTCTAAAATCACTAAGAATTCTCATATGATGAACCCAACACTTTAACTATTCAAAGCATTATATTTAATTCATGATTTGTACATAAAATCTCCAGATTTAACAGTCTACAAATAGGGTAAATCCTATACAAGCAACCCATCACCAAAATCTAATGTTCCTTTACAATTAAACCTAATGAAACCCAAATTTCATCATATTATCTCTAAATCATCAACAAAGTTAACAAGAACAATATATGCTAAATAAACTAGCAAGATAAACACTTTCCTTGGAATGGAATTATGATTCTTTTATTGAATTTGGTACGTGGTTGATCCTCTTGTCGCGATCTACACTTTGGTGCAATTCTTTATGTGAGAACTTGAGTTATTGGCTTAGGTCTCCTATGGAGTTCTTCTTTCTCCGTGGTTCTCTCTCTCTCTCTCTCTCTCTCTCTCTCTCTCACGTAGGTTGAAAACTGACAGTAACCTATAACCCACACAGATTTTATTTTAAAACCTAATTTTCATCCATTTAATTCTCCAAAAATCCCCAAAGACTTAAATACCGTTCGGGTGTTGTTTTGGGTTAAAATGCCCTGGACTCCAAATAAAACCCCCGACTACCATTTTCTGACTATTTCGACCCTTTCGAACACACTGGCGCACTCAAAATAGTCATTCGAGTTATATAAAAATAATTTACTTTTTAACCTCTAAATATATAATAGTGACGTGACTCATATGCGCTTCCCAACTAATTATGTCTCAACTGTCGTGTATCTCATCTCCGGCCATATTATAATTTCTGAAACAATATTACGTTATTCACTACGTAATGTTCAACATAACAATAATTTTTTAAATAATTATTCTCGATAACGACCAACTCTCATCAGGCTAGTAATTATTACCATTAAAATCGGATAAATTATAAATTAAATTTTATTACTTTAAATTAATTAATCCCAATTTCCATAATTTCATAATAAAATAAATATGAGTAAAAATACGGGGTATTATATACGATATGTGTGATGTTAGTTAGTTTGCATCTATGGGGTTAACTAGTTGAAATCTATGATTTTATTCGCAAATGGGTTTCAAAGAGATATTTCAAATGGCTTTTAAAATTGATAAAAATTCAGATTCTTTTTTCACACATTTTGGGTGTAATAATGTGTAACAAAGTGAGTATAATGAACTTATGGGTTTATTATTTTCACCCTTAATGTTTTCAGTAAAAAGAGGCATTTAAAAGAACGTTTTAAATTAGTTGTAAGAGTGTTAAATTTTCTAAACACTATTCATAGACATTTTATGAAATAAAATGGGCTAAAACTGTGTTTTAAATAAAGAGATCGTTATTTCTAAGACAAGTGATGTTTGAGATAGTTCATGTTGTATTTTCCTATATTAAATAAAAAGTTTTATATGTGAAGGAATGCTTTAATTTTAAAGGGTTATTTTAAAGTGTGTGAACTCATCATAAGTAAATAAAGTAGGTTTAATGAGTAAACATGTGAAACTAAAGTCTTCCTGTAAATAATAAAAGTAAAGAAGACTAAGTGTGAAATAAATGACTAAGTATGGGTCCTTATGTAAAATTAAAGTGTGTGACTAAGTTTGAAATGTAGGGTGTAAAATTTGTAAATGTAGACTAAATGGGTTTTCAGCCTTAAAACTCATTATTAAAGTGTGTATGCTTAAACCTAACAAATACGACTGTAATATGTAAAAAGTGTGATTTTATATATTGAAAGGGTTAAAATGAAAAATGTGTAATTTTTGGCAAAGTGAGAAGTTGTACAAGTATTCTAATAACTAAAATGCCTAAATGTGGAGTTTGTGAAAGGGGTATTTTTGTGAATAGCACTTGAATAAGGGTAAGGTTGCATGTTTTGGTAAAGAGAAAGGGTTAAATTATTAATTTACTTAATGTGTGACATTTTTATGAAATAAAAATGCTAAAGAGTGTTTTGACACTAATGTGAAAAGAGTAATATAAGTCCTTAAAGCGAAAATGATATTCGGTGTAAAAAAAAATCATCGCGTTAAGTCCAAGGATTTGGCTTCGTCTTGAAAAAGTCAAACTAACGTGAACATGAGAAAATGTTGAACACATTAAAAAGGATAATGGAAGGTGCTAATGATGTCGTATAAATAATTAAGTAGGGCATGCCATCTCTAGTGGTGAAAAACCCCAAAATAACTATATTAGCATATGGCGGTGGAGACCGATGGTGAAAGTACATGAAGTGCATGGTTGTTGGCTAAATCCCAAAGATAATGAAGTAATTGGAAACTTGATAAGGAACGGGTTATAAGATGAAAATAACCTAACTCGCATGAATTATTACTATTCCGATTAATGTAACATGGACAAGTAAATTGAGAATAATGTCTAATGTCCGAAAGAAAAAAAATGAAATTGTTAAGTTACCCTTACTAGAACCTAAATCATCCCTATAAACTGAGTGCCCCCCCCCTAGAAACTCAACATTGTATTTTTACAACTCTTGGGCCTTAGAGGTTAACTGGTCCTCCATAGTATTGAGATTAACAATTTGTTATTTCAGAACATCCATATGTTTTTTAACCTGAAGATGCTTTTCCTAAAGACTTTGAATCTTATGGTTTGACCTTTATGTACCTCCACTTCCACCTTATGATCATTCTAGGTCAAACCATGGGCATTCTAGGATTTATCTAAAGAATCAATGATAGTATCTAAGAAGTACGCACTATCTCCAAGGGTGTTCTCATTAAGAAGTTTCTCGTGTTCAAGAGAGATTATTTTGGACCTCAGGCCAAAGCTCTCCTTCCCTAGACCATCCATCCCTAACCATCGATTGGTAAATTATCTGCTACAGTTATAGCTGAAGGATGTACCACTTACCAAAATCAGAGAGCATGATAATAATATGAACAAAAATAAAATCCTCTAAGAAAAAGTAAAAGGGGTGAAAAAGTCCATTACTCATCAAATGTACTAAATCATGAGCATTAGTTGAAGTCCCCATGCCTAATACCATGGACAGTACCTCAAAATAACTTGTTTTGTCCAGTGAACGAAGTTCATATGTGACTGAGGCATAGGGTTTCATCTCATCAGTTCATGAAGTAGTTGAGTACCCCTCAACTCCTGATGTCAACAAATACTCCCTCGCAATAATGGTTAGTCGCTTAGGTTGGACTCACCCCTCACTAGCACTCATCAGACTTCCCTCCTTATAGGTAGATGTTGCCACCTCCGTCCCTCGGGTAAGGGGATCATGCAAAGCTTCCTTAATTTTTTAGAAGAGGGACTGAAAGTACCCTAGAATAGAAGAATTACTCTGAGTTGACCTCAATGTTCCACCTTCCCCTTAAATATGCACGTACCAAGAGAAGGATTTAAGCCACAAAACTCGTATTCACTTCGGCCCGTCTTCATATCTTCATCCAATAACTTAATTCTAGGAGTTGGAATACCCACTAACGTGCTGAACCTTCGGCATTTGATGGATTTGGATATCATGTTCTTTTTTATCACAACCTCATTAAGGGATTTCTTAGCAAAGATGTTTGCCATTCTCTGTTCCCCCCATTCATCATTTGCACCATGAATAAGAGCAAAGTTAGCCATCAATAACAAAAATTAAGGTAATGGAAAAGTAAAATAAAAAACAAGTTACATTAGACAAGAAACCTCCAGGGGATTTATAACCCTCGGCACAAAGGTATATCATTGAAACATACCCCAAGATCATCCCAAAATGAAACTATTACGGTTTTGGACATTCATATGCACCACAAGAATATATAACTATGCCCACATGTTTTTACTACACTCACATAAAACGTCGGGATAGGTGTGTCATGCCAACGTTTTATATCGAATGTTCAAACCAAAACGATAATATATTTCTCATTTTTTTCATTAAACGATGAAAATTTTGAAACATTTTTTTCCTTACAGATCGTCCATTTAAGTTATTTTTTCAAAAAAAAAAATATGCAAACCTATTTTTATTTTCTCTCATTTTTCCTACATGGACACGGGAGTTCCCTCCTTTTATTTTTCTCCAACTAGTTTTTTAATTTTGCAACTCACTAGCGCACAGACAACATAATTGGGATAAAAATTTCAAAATCAATCTTGGGAGTTCTTTTCTAGAGTTCGGGGGCTCTCAAAATATGTGTGTTTTCAACCTCTCGTCTCTCTCTCTCTCTCTCTCTCTCTCTCACACACACACACACACACACACACCCACACACACACACATGTGTATATTGTTAAGGTAATAATCTATCCATGGACGGCCCTGGGCAGGTGTCACCTCGGCGACATATTGTAGAGTGTTGCTTTAATATTGCACCGTGTTGGGGAGACCAAATTGATGGTTTTTCACTGAGTAAATTCCATTACAATTAATCGCAAATAAAACTTATCATGTGAGTTCTCCTTATTATTAGAAAGTCCCAATTCATCTGGTTCATCTTTATTGAATCGATAACCTTCAAAATTTATAAGAAAAAACTTGTAATAATTAATATAAGAAAGGTCCGTATTTTTTTGGTTCCTTTTTAAAATTTTATTTACATTATGTGATTTGTAAGTCTTAAAAATGAATTCTTAATGTGACTTATATTTATTTATAGATGATGATAGATATTATAAGTATCAGTGAATTATTATATATTGTGTATCGTAGAATAAATATATAAATAATATGTTATTTATATTTTTCAATAGAGATTAAAAAAACTTATTTTTAATTTTTCACAAGGCCACCTAAATCTTAGGATCGACCCTAAATTGATCACATCTCAGAAATATGTTAGTAGCTATGAGAATATGTTAATTTCTTTTATGGTAGGGTTAAATTGGTAATTGTTTATTGCAAATACCTCTCTGTTGCTCAATAACAATAACAATGTTTGTTAATTATTAAAATTATGTATTGTGGATGTATTTTGGTGTCGTTATGTAATTATGAATAACCTAACTACTTGGCCTAGTCCGAATCGATTCGGCTTCCCGAATAGATTTGGCTCACAGGTTTCAAAATCTCCATTGTTTTTCCTACGGGTTTCACAATTTTCAACCATCAAAACTTCACCAAATATTCCCAAACTCCCAACCAATTAATTTAAACATTATACCAACATATATGAAAGATTCCTAATGTCAAAGAATCATAAATTCATCAACAATCATCCAATAATCAATTTAATCCCAAGTAAATTATGAAAACCCCTAGTTTAACACTTTCATTCAAGAACTAAGTTAAAACTCAGATTCTTCACCAAGAATCAGTGTAATTTTGTGGGTTTCATGTTATATTCATGGAGGGTAGGTTCATTCCTTTATCAATTTCCAACACAATATGATGAATTAAGTCTTCAAATTTAACCCAAAACATACAAATTTCTTATATAATGCATCCTAAACTAACATGGATATCATACATGCTATAGTTCTGTAAGAATAAAACACTTGCCTCAATATGAACGTATGATCCTCTGGAGAAGATGGGTATATTGATGTTCATCTCTTTTTGATCTACGCTCATGCGGTGTCGGTGATGCAAAAGGTGTAGGAATGATGGTTCTAGCCTTTGGAACTCCTCACCTCTTCCTCTTATGGATTCTCTATAACCTCCATGTGTTTCTCACGTAACTAGACCTAACATACCCTTCTCTAATCAAATATAATAACTTATACATTTGTAGGTACTATTCACCCAAACATACATTCGACCAAAATGCCCTATCGGGATGCTGATTTGGCCTGAAATTGCCCTGGGACCCAAACTAAAACCCTGGGTAGATTTTTTTTACTATCTCGACCCTTTCAGACTCTTAGGCACACTCAAAATGACCATTCGAATGACTTAAAACTTAATTAGTTTCTATCTCATTAAATTGAGTCCCGACACGACTAACCTGCACGTCCCGACAAAATCATTATAACTATCGTATTTTTCACTCGCTATAATTTTAATAAATTTTTAATCACATATTAATTTACTCACTAAGTAATATTTAATATAATTCACATCAACTAATACTAACCCTTATCTCTCTAGACACCCCATTCTAATACCCCCTAACTTCTCCTAAGCTCCCTAGCACATCCCTTCATCATTGCAAACCCAAGTCATACCCCAGGAACTGACCTAGAGGCCATCGAACGCTCCTAGGGTCCATTTTAAAAAAACTCAAACTCTTCAACTTGATCGAGACTAAATGAATCTTCAAAGGGAGATGAAACCCCTTTCCAACGGTCCATCCCATGCACGATTCTAACTTACCATGCGGACGAACAACTCGTTTTCCATTGAAACCCGATTAGGAGGCCACCGGGCTCTCCCGAGCTCTATTCGATCAAAGACAACTCTTCACCTCGACCGAGACTGAATGAATATTTAAAGGGCACTCGAACCCCTTTCCAATTGTCTACCCTGTGCGTGATTCTGACTTACGGTACGGATGAATGATCCGTTTTACTTTGAGAGGTCATTGTATGCTTCCAGGGCTCGGTTGATGAAAGTCAACTCCCCAAACAGGGTCAAACTCTTTGGATTGTCAAATTACATCTCCCACCTTTCAAACAGTCCACCCCGTTCATGATTCTTACTTACCATATGGAAGAATGATCCTTTTGCGTCAAAAGTGTCCCCGTCCAAAGGACCGATGAGCGCTTCAGAGCCACATTTGAACAAAAGTCAACTCCTGAACCCGGGAGCGATCCAAAGGACTTTTGAAGGTCTCTGAACTACCTTTTCAACGGTTCACCCCTTGTGTAATTCGGATCAATGGTTTGCGCTCATCAACCGATTTTCCGAATGAGCCTAAAAGAGACTGCCAAACGACAGGTCCCAGACCCTGCCTATTGGCCGTGTGCCTAAACGCACCTGCTGATTGGCATGATGAGGGCTATGCCGATCGGCAATGCCCTGGGCCTATAAAAAGGAGGGCTTGACCTCATTGCAAAAGGGGCCCAGATCTGAAATACATCACTCTCAACAAATCCAGAAAACCTCTCTCGAAGTCAGCATGATTTCCACATCCAAATCCCTTTTCAACCTTCACTTTTCGTCATCCTTTTCTTCAAACATGGTGAATTAACTACATTCCATCATCATCCAAGTGCAAGGGTTGCTCTCCAACATTCAAGATCAAGTTCAAGATCTTCAAGGACGTCTAATTTTCTCCATTCTCTCCTTAAATTCTCATAAACTCGCATCAACTTATTTATTACTTAGCACTTTTATTCTCTCATCCCACATATCCTAATATACTTTTTATTTAGTATTATTGCACATCTCTCATTTTCATATAAATAAAAAATCAAAAAAATAAGAAAAAGGGGATTTTCTCATAATTCCAAACGAGAATTCTCACACTTTTCTCACACTTTTCTCACAACTAAAGCACTTTTTTACACACACACACACACACACACACACACACACACACACACACACATACAAGAGAAGTCCCTGATTGGATTTATGGGATAAATCCCACCCCTCATTTTGCATGCGAACTACGTGGACTTTGATGTTTCTATAGGTTTCCTAGGTGTCTCGGGGTAAAACCCAAGATTCGAGTCCTATTCTTAATTTTTCTCTCATTTTCTATCTTTTCTAAACTCAATTCTCTTATATTCTATATATTTACATACACATATATTTGTTCTTAGTGGCGTATTATTACACATGCGTTATCATTCCTTTATAATGATCGACGCTAGGATAATCGCATAAATCCTATTTTCTAATATTACTTTTTAGAAACATTCCTATGGATGACTCGCTTTGGCTCTTTCGTGATACAAGTCGATGATTCTTATCTCCCCTACATATACACTTGCACATATATCATGGGGAAATAAAGGAAAATAGCAACAACCCATTTGAGACCGTAAGGGCAGAATGGGTTCCTAACACCTTCTCATTTCGTAACTTAGCCTCCGGACCCTTTTCGAATAAATTTGGTTTCGTATGTATCAGTATGTCTTTGGATGCTATCCTTCGGGATGGCTCCCTTTTCTTTTATCTATTTTGAGTAAAATAGACTTTTGACTATATCTCTCTACATTTTTCACCTCATTCACCGAAGTCGACCAAAACGCTCCTCAGAGGGACACACGAGACCTATAGGCATACTCTACTGTCGCGCCACGAGGGGGTCTATCCGGGGATGTCCAAATTATCGCGAGTTAATATTTATTTTAAGCAAGATTAATTATTAATTAATTCCCATGTTTAATAGAAAGGATTTTCCCATGTTTATTAAAGTCTACATAAAAGGGGAATCCAGTTTAAAATAAGGTATACTTAAAGTGGAATTATTGATCTTGAAGAATTATAGTTAAAGATAAACTATAGGCCATAATGGAAAGGGAAAAATATGATACCTATTTGAATTATGATTGGTTGATTATTTTGTTATATTATGATTCTACCATCTTACTCACATTGATAATTTTCATATGGTAATTAATAAATTAAGATCCCACATTATTATGGACGACATGGATTTTTATTATAACCGACATAGATATTGTGTTCTCTGGAAAATACACTTTTATTTTTTGTTTTCTAATTTGAAGTTAGTCAAGTATTTAATTTAAAGGTATAAATTAAATTACGATTTACATGTTTTATTTTAATTTTAAAATTGTTTTATTTTTGAAAAATTAATACAGTCAAGTTGAGAAATTTAATTTCTACAAATAAACTGGAAATTACTAAGGATGTAATTTGGGAATTTTTGAATTGAATAGATTTATCCTCGTGTTGCACGCATCACCCATACTAGGTATACCATTGGTACTCATAGTTTGCTCCCCGTTGGGCATGATCAAGAAAGACACTCCCATCATAAGATACTAGTAAGAGGATCATGCATGATTCACACGATATCACCAAAGAGCATTGTTATTGACCAATTTTGTCCAGTAACTGAAGGGTCACTTCGTGATGGGCGCTGGTCAGGCAGGGCGTAGTTAGCCTAAGCGATATGTCTTTCACCTTCCATTCGCCAAGTACCTTCGACGTATATCGAACGATTCCCCCGCATCGCACCGCTTGACCGAACTCATGACAGGAGGTATTTCACAGGGAACTCGTTCATGTACGCCGAGTATATCGAATTCGCTCTCACACATACCGTCCCCATGAGGTATATGGTGAGGCAATTCACGTACACCTAAGTATATCAAATGGCTTCTTCAGACGTACCGATCGTCCACAAGAGTAAGACGTATATCGTGGAAGTTATGCCAAAGGGGGGAACCCTTTCCGATTCACCCAACCAACTACATACCAGAATATAGGTGTCAAGCCTAAGACACGCATATTAGATTGCCAGTTTCAACCTGAAACTCTGTCGAAATTCTGGGTTGGCCCGCCACCCAAATTTTCACGCATTTTTAAAACAGGACCCTACCCTTGAGCCTGGTTACAAGTCCAGCCATAAATTTTCATATGTTACAAACCCAATTATTCTAGGCTTGGGTCATGTTCGGAATTTCATTTTGCATTTAGGAGAATTTAATACAAGTGAGAACTTAGTAATCATGCTGAGACCGTCTCTTAAAAAAAATCCAAAAAAAAACATTCCTCCTTTCTTTAACAAAAATCCCAAAAAAAACATTGTTCCTTTCATTATCAAAAATCCAAAAAAATAAAAAAATCTCTCACTTCTTTATCAAAATATAAAAAAACTTATTTTTCTTTACCAAAAATCCACAAATATTTTGTCTTTCAATCTAAAAAAAATGCCAGAAGTATTCTCATTCCTATTCTAAAAAATAAATCCCGTTTTACGCCTTCTCAGGTCGATCGCATGCCCTTAGCCTGGCTCCTTATTGGGTTTTGTCTTCAGTCAAATCACCCTGGAGTTCTATTCGTTCCCTTATTACTTCCTCCAAGTCTGGTATCCATTCTCTTTCCATGGAGAACACAGATCAAGCACCAGTTGCTCAACCAGATCTGACGATAATTTTAGCTCAGCTCGTGTCCAAGATTGACAATCTTTAGACTGAGGTCTGGGAGATGCAACGAAACCAGGATTCGGTTCCTTAAGAGCTCGAGGCCCTATTCCATCGCGTTATGGTTCCACCCGAGCCTATCTGGGTTCCCGAAGAATAGCATCACGATCCCTGCGTCCCTCTTGTTAATTCACCCCCGCCAACCCAGCTTTCTATGTTGAACCTTGCTTAGTCTGGGGTTAACTTGCCTATGATCGTTGATCCGAAAGGGGAGGATTTGAACAAAGTCAAAGAAGATCTCAAGATGCTAACTAAGAAGTTCGGCTAAGTAAGAATCTCTGTAAATTATGTGGACTACACCCACATGTCTCCTTATCCTAAAGCAAGGTTACCTAAGAAGTTCAAGATGCCGAATATTGATAAATTCGTAGGAAGTGGACCCCTGATCGTCCATCTTCACAGTTATAACCGTGCCATGACTATCCAAGGGGCTTCTGAAGAGGTGATGGACCAATAATTTTAGCAAACTTTGAAGGATAGTGATCTTCGATGGTTTTTGTCTCTCGAGGAGTCCAGAATCTGTAGCTGGGAGGATGTAGCACGAGAATTCATATTGCAGTACAAGTGCAACGAAGAGCTTGAGGTCACCTGCCGTGATTTAGAGCTGCTCAAACATAACTCTAGAGAATTAGTCAGTAACATCATAGCCTGATAGAGGGAAAAAGATGCTACCATAACCAATCGTCTTTCCGAGGAAGAACATGTCATCATAATGAAGAAGAACTTCTTGCCCCATGTTCGAGCAACCATGGGAGGACAATACTATCCCCACTTTGGAGCTCTCCTAGAAGCAAGAGTAGAAATAGAGGAAGGTCTTGCTAAAATAGAAGTTGAACCAAAAAAGGTGTCGGAACAGTTCACCATCAGAAAATGTGAGAAACCTGCCAGTACTGTTGTCTCAACCATCAATAACATCTCTAAAGCAACAAATTCATCGGGACTAGAAATCCGCCCTGTCCCAGTCCGAAAATAATACGTCGAGCTCTAATGTCCCCTCTCTAAAGTTTATCAAGCCCTGCTAAACCGAAAACTTATCAAACCCTTGGATCCTTGTTCATTGCTAAACCCACTCCCAAGAAACTTGAAGGCAGATTCCCATTGCGCCTTTCACCAAATCACTAGCCATACCACTGACCAATGCTTTCACCTCTGAAACATAATCCAAGGTCTAATTGACCGGGTTACCCTTGCAACACCAGCCAATCCTAAGCCAAACACTAGTCACAACCCCCTACCAAATCATGCTAATGCCATCTTCTTAATAGAAAACCCAGAATTTGATCTCTCAACATAAATCACACACATATCCTCTCCTAAACCTCTACAAACTTGCCCATATTTCCTCTTTCACCCTACTAGTCTCGCTGATCAGGCACTATCACTCCTTACCAAAGCATGCATCGTTGTCCGTACCCATTCTGAAAATGGAGGTATGTATTTTTCAGAAGTGTTAAACCAAATCTTTGAGTTCGGGCTTAAATTGCCTTCACATATGACCATTAATTGCCAGAGGTTCAGTACACTATTCTTAAAAGCAAGGAAATGAGCTCGAGAATTAGACTGTTAGGTCGTACCGACCGATGAAGTCAGTCTAGATGATGTCATCCAGATAATGGCAAAATTATTCTGGAAAACCAATGATATTTGTAGTACGACCAAGTTACTTGATACTCTGAAGTTGTAAGGGAGACTGGTCCCTTCACCCTCACATATCCCCATAGAATGGAAAGACCTGTATAAAGAAGCCATTGAAGTTGTGGAATGCATCGACTTTACATGGAAAGATAGAATTGTTGCCATTGGATGGGGGGAAGAATTCAGAGATTTGAATGAAAAATAAGATTCTGATAAGGCTAGCCCGATAGCCTACATGTGTGGGATGATATCATTTGATGAAATCCTCGACGAAATAAATAAGGTGGCAGAACAACTCGAGATTGATGAGTAAACAGGGTTCATGTTCTTCCCTTCTTCGGTAAATCACATGACCTGATCAAGGAGGCACTACCAGATCCCAAGCTCACTACTAGCCAATGATAAGGGTAAGGGCGTTAAAAACCTTCCTATGCTAGAAATAACCCTCGAGGAGAGCAAAATCCTCGATCAACTAAAGAAAAATTGAGCTAACATCACTCTATGGGGGATTTTCATCTCTTCTCAGCTACACAGAAATGCTTTGATCAATTTTCTCACTGGACCCATAGTTCATCCCTCTACTACACCAGAAGAAGTAGTAAATTTGGTCAGATACTTGACCTCTACCTGAATTCTGTCCTTTTTCGAAGAATAAATCCCCAGAATTAGACCAAACCACAATCATGCACTCAACATCTTTGTCAAAGTTATTGGGAAAATCGCATAACTCTCTCTTGTTAATAATGGATATGCCTTGAATGTCTACCCATTAAGAACCTTCAAATGCTTAGGACTGAAAGAAAGTGACCTCGCTCTAACTTCCGCTATTGTACGTGCCTATGATAATACCCGTCGGGAGGTGATGAGATCCATAAAACATGTAATAGGGGTTGGACCTATAAACCATGTCATTGAATTACAAGTTATTGGCATCCCAACTTATTTCAACCTGTTTCACGGACAACCTTGGCTCCACAGTATCAAAGGTCTGTCTTCCTCACTCGGTCAGAAATTAAAGTTCTTCACCGATGGACGAGTCATTACCATTTTGGGTGATGACGATAGTACCGAGGGTGCAAGTACCAACAATCCAATATTTGAGATACAACATGGGTCAAATTATATTCTCTTATCAGGATTATGATTTGAGCCACTCCTACTCTCGACAGTGGATGATTTCAAAGAAAGGGTTTATCTAGAATACGACCTTCATGGCAACGTCAATGTGATTGAACAGCGTGTATAACCGATCATGAAAGATACCAAAGATTTTGAGGAAAGTGACTCCGAGGACTCATTTAACTTACAACCACTAGGCTGACACTCTGCATGGTTCACTCGAGCACTACATCATTGGATCCATCCCACCTGATTAAAGCTGCTGATACACCTCTCCTTAACTGGCATGCTGCGCCAGTTCTACCTGTTGAAATCTAGCTAATCCCAATGTTTACTATATTTTCTTCTTCTATTGTCTATCATTGCTCAAATGTAATTGACTCCTTCTTTGATGAGGTTCTCAATGTTGTTTTTCCTATCAATGAAATAAATGAAGATTTTGAGTATCGTGCTATGCCTTATATTAATTGTTTAGATTCTAATAAACCTTTTGATGATGATGATTTTGCAAATGAACAATTCTTAACTAATCTAAATAAGGTTAATAATAAATAACATTACTGCGTTCAAGTTAATGAAGAAGAGACTGTTGTTATTAACCTCGATTCTAGTAGCCAACAGTGCGAGATTAGGATAGGGGCTGCCCTTGATGAGCATGAGCGTGCACAAAATGAAGAATTTCTAAAAGAATTTGTGGTTGTCTTCTCATGGTCCTATGACTATATGCCCGACATTGACCCCGAAATAGCTCAACACGAGATCCCCACTCTTCTAGATTACAAGTCAGTTAAAAAAAAGCTGAGAAAGCTCCGCACTGAATGGTCACTCAAAGTCAAAAAAGAGGTGGTGAAACAATTGAAGTAGGCTTCATTCATGTGATCTAATATCCCACATGGCTGGCCAAGATAGTCCCTGTATCAAAATCAGGAGGAAAGGTTCGAATGTGTGTAGACTACCGGGATTTGAATAAAGCCTCTCTAAAAGATGATTATTCGCTACCCAATATTGACATGATAGTGGATAACACATCTAGTCATGCTCTCAAGTGATTCATCGATATGTTTGCCGAATACAACCAAATCAAAATACACCGAGATCATTAAGAAAAAACTGCGTTCATCACCCCATGAGGAACCTTTGTTCTACACTGCCATGCCATTTAGTATCAAGAATGCTGGGGCTACCTACCAGAGGGCTGCCACAACCATCATGAACGATCTAACTCATAAAGAAATCAAGGTCTATGTGGATGATATGATTATCAAGTCCAAAAATAGAAAAGGTCATGTTCCCGCTCTCTGAAAGTTCTTCGAACGACTGCGACGGTATGAGATGAGACTCAATCCACAGAAATGTGTCTTCAGCATTACAAAAGGAAAACTCTTGGGATTAATGGTCAGTGAGAAAGGGATAGAAACATATCCTGCTAAGCTAAAAGCCATACTTGAGATGCCACTTCCCCGAACAGAGAAAGAAGTCCGAGGTTTCCTTGGGAAATTGCAATACATGAGCCGATTCATCAGCCAGTTAACCTCCATATGCGAACCCATTTTCAAACAACTCCAAAATGATTCAACCAAGTTTTAGAACGAGGCTCGCCAAGAAGCCTTCGATCGAATCAAACAATACTTGACTCAACCTTTGGTAATCATGCTACCACAGCCTGGTCCTCCCTTGCTCCTATATGTAACCATAACCGACACTGTAGTTGGGGCTTTGCTAGCCCAATACCTTAAAGATTCCCACAAATAAATATCCATCTATTACGCCAGTCGCAAATTGGCGGGATACGAAGTCAACTACACTGCTTTTGAAAAGTCACGTGTCGCGCTTATCTGGGTCACCCAAAAAATGCGACACTACATGCTTGCCTTCCCCATTAAACTTGTATCACGAATGGATCCCATCAAATACCTACTTGAGAAACCTACCTTATCCAGCCGAATGGCTCGGTGGTTGATGCTCCTAGCCGAGTTCGATATCGTATACATCATGCAAAAAGCCATAAAAGGAAGAGTCATCTATGACTACCTCACTAATTACCCCAATGATGAAGCTGATGTCTGGATCTCTGAATTCCCAGATGAAAAAATCCTTTGCACTACCAAGGACTATCTCCGGTGTTAAATGTTCTTTAACGGTGCTTCCAATAAAAATGGATATGGCATTGTGATACTTTTGATTTCCCCGGATGACTCCCACACTTCCATCGCCACTAAGTTAGATTTCCCTTGCACCAACAACATGATTGATTATGAGGCATGCAAGGTAGGCCTCAAAGTTTCTCTCAATAAAGGCATTAAATACCTAGATGTCTATGAGTATTTTGCCCTCATCATCGGTTAAGTGCTCAGGAAGTGTAAAGTTAAGGACAAAAAGCTCCAACCCTTCAATGCCTACTTAGAAGAACTATCCTCCCAATTACAAGACATCACCTTCCATTACCTACCTCGAGTAAAGAATAACCTAGACGATGTCCTTGGTACCTTGGCCACCATGGTCGACATGCTAGAAGGAATAACAATGAAGCCCTTCCTGATTCAAAAGAAATATAAACCTACCCACTGCTACCACATTGAGCTCCTCACCGCAGAAGATTCCGAGCTAGCCAACTGCTGGTACTATGATATTTGGAACCTACTTAAACATGGTAAGTATCCCGAGGGTTTCAATAAGAAAGACCGAGCAAACCTCTGAAGACTAGCCAACCATTACATCATATGTCACAAAGCACTGTTCAAAAGAAACTTTGATGGAACCCATCTACACTGCATTTTAGGGGCTGACATTGAAGATGTAATGCATAAAATCCACAGCAGGGAATGCCGAACCCACATGAACGGTCACATGTTTGCTAAGAAGATCATCCAACAAGGCTACTAATAGACCACCATGACCCAGGATGCACAGCCTATGTTTGGAGATTCCTTAAATGCCAACAGTTCTTCAACCATCATCATTTGCCTCCGCATGAATTATACAACATGACTTCTCGTTGGCCGTTCTCCACCTGGGGTATCGACTTCATAGGGAATGTTACACCGAAGGCTTCCAACTAGCATGACTTCATCCTAGTTTCCATTGATTACTTCACCAAATGGGTCGAAGCTGAGTTATAAATAGTCCTCAATGCTAAGAATGTGGGCAAATTCATCAAGAAAAACATCATTTGCTGATATGGGGTCCCGCACGAACTATTGTCAGATAACGGTTGCATTTTGAGACAGAAGTCACATAAGTGGTCAACGAGTATGGTATCTAGAGACATAAATCTTCTCCCTACCGACCTTATACCAATGGTGCCGTCAAAGCCGCTAATAAGAACCTCATAGACATCATCAGTAAGGTGACCAAAATCTATCGAGATTGGGCCGACCGAATCCCATACGCCCTCTGGGGCTATCGAACCTCATTCTAAACCTCTACTGGGGCCACCCCTTACTCTCTAATCTATGACATGGAAGAAATCCTACCCATGGAGCTAGAAATACCCTCATTGAGAGTCATGCATGAAAGAAAGGTAAGCAAAGAACACTGGTGCCAAATTCATCTTGACGAGCTGACCCTCCTAGATGAAATGAGATTGAAAGCTTTATACCATATATAAGGATACCATCGTCGAATAGCTCGATCATTTAATAAGAGAATCAAGTACCGCGATGTACGAGAGGGGGATTTATCCCTCAAAGAAATAATAAAACCCATTGGGGACCCCAGAGGGAAATTCAAGCCCAATTGGAGAGGCCGATACATGGTCAAGAAGATCTTATCCGATGGTGCCACCATGCCCACAGATCTAGATGAAGAAGAGATGGCTCGTCCAGTCAACCCGGACCATCTTAAGAAATTCTACCCCTAGTCCGAAATCTCAGTGGGCTACGACTCTTCTCATATCCCTTCTATTCTAAAAAGAAATCTTCATTTCCCTCTACACAGAACTACGTGGGCCTAATCCTCTGCAAAAACTATTTTCAAGAAAAAAAAAAAAAATTTCAAAACCCCTGAGGTACGTAGGCATCTCACATATTTTACATGAGCACGACCCTTTCTTTTTCACAAAAAACTATTATTTTCTTACCTCCGAGAAGGACAGTTCATTCTAACATTTACTTGAGCAAAAGGATTACGTATGCCTTAGTGATCAGTATAGATAATTCAAAGAAGACAAAACTCATAAAAAAAGCATAGCTGGATGATCAAAAACTTGTTTATTTCACTAATAAGAAATTACGGTACAATTGCATAAGAAAAGGAACGAATAATTCCTCGTACCTTAAAAGACAAATAAACTCCCAAATTTATTCCCCATTAGAAAATAAACTCTTTAAGAGTCATATCCATAGCTACCTGAGGAGCCTTATCCGTCATCATTATCTACATCCTGGGGTCCCCAAGCTTCCCCACCCTAAATAGAGTGCCAGAGACGCTCCATGGACCGATTAGATCGAACCAGTTTTGAAAAAACTACCACACCACTCTCCATGGTATCAGATAAGGCAAGCCAGCTTTGTCTAGTCTCCACTTCCAACATATTCCTGACTACTCTCCTCCATAACCACTTCATATAATCCCTAGGGATGTGCCAAAATCTCCCAACAGACTGAGAGGGATGGGTCGACGAACGCTGACTCTCCCATAAAGAGACAAGCCGCATGCACAGACGCTCTGTCAAATCTTCTACCGAAAAGAAATCTAGTGTTCGAGGTGGCATGACCTGCTCCTAAACAAATTTGTGCAGAAGCTGCCAAGAGAAATAGAATGAGGTCTGTCTGAGACCAATTAGCATAATGTACGGGTATTCTCCCAGCTCTAGAATAAGTAGCAGCTGTCCCTAATAAGGCACTGACAAGTACATATTTTGAGCTCCATGCTCCACAAAACAGTTCTCCCAGCTCTCAATATCCAAGCCAACACTGATAAAATGATGCGAGAAGAAGTTGGGAACAACCGAGAAAAGATATTCTCTAGAAGTCAACAGACGAAACCTTTCAGACAACCACATGAACAGCATCATGGGGCTACCCCTCCGAAAGTTAGAAAGACCTTCTCGCCAGGCATCCAAGACGATTAAAGTCTCCGGCAGTATCACCGCCACAAGATTATGATGGTATGACATCCATGAAGTAATGGATGTAAGTTCTGGGTCCACCAGAAGTTCTCCAGTCACCAGCAATAATTTTCAAACCAAACCACGAACAATGGCCCCGGCGTATCCAGCATCGCCAACCTCTTAGAAATGCATGGATTATAACACTGCCGAAAGGGAGATCATTCCTCCAGCGACCAATGGCCTGTCCATCGAAGGCGATATATGAAGAAGCCCAACAATCAAATCCCTGGGAGAATGACAAAATTCAGGTAAAGCCGCAGCAACAAGAAAACTCTTCGTAAGTAGGACAAACCTCATCCAACCCAAAGTGGAATACATGGTCTTCGGGGTACTAGAATTATACCGCCTCCATCAACATGTTCCACTCTATGGGTCGGTTACCCCATAAAGAAACTCTACGCATGTTGTAAGCTTTATAGTCGACATTATAGGAGAACATCGCCTCTAAAGTTTCGAGGTAGTTGGAAAACTCATCACTACAAGGGAGAGCCATCTCACAGAACAAAAAAGTAAGAATGTGATGTTGTGAGAAAAACACTCCACTCTTACCCCTCTTTTATACTTGAAAACCCCCACAAAAGACATAAACCCAGCAGAAATCGGAGGGAATCCTGTCCCACAAAGTACAAAAGGCTGAAGGGGATTCCCATCAATGCTTTGAATTGATGGGACTCAAATTGCTTGTCAATGGGCAGGACAAGGGGCTTGCCGATCGGCAACCCCCTTTTTTGGGAAATTTTCATTTTTCCTCTTTTGTCAAAATCAGAAACTCATTTAAAATAAATTGATATTCTCAACAGAATTTCAAAAATACTTCGTATAATTTCTCACCTTTAAAACTTTCCTTCAAAATCCCAAAAACATCTCTTTTTACTGTCTCAGCAGCAAAGTAAAAAGCACATGAACGTGCATTCATTCATCATTAACAAAAGATAATAAAAAAAAACATTGCATTGCATATATATGTTTTTTCCTGTTACATCAAATTTTGCAGGAAATAAAGAAAATAAAAAACAATGGAACACATCCCGAACCCACAATTTTTGTCTCTCCCTCTAACCTAAACTCCATCCCTATGACGCGCTTTCTTCCCCCCGTAATGAGACAATGCACAACCTCTACCCGAGCCAGGCTCTTCCCCGGATGAAGCAGATGGCACCAAGAAAGAAGGAACCGGGACTGCATCTCGAATATGGGCACTCATCGAAGATATCCAGTCTCTAATGTCCCTCAGCCAAGTGGTGGACAACCGTATGTGTTACAAGAAAATGCATAATCAGTATCAAACACAAAGAAATCGAAAATAAAGAAAGAGAGGAACAGAAAGGTATACCATAAGATGAAGGACCTCCTTGGTTAAGACCAACTCCTCTGGATCCATTGCATGAGGACAATGAAACATAAGCACCCCCCATCAACTCGCTAGATGTTGTACGAAGGAGTATGAAAGCGTACGAAGGGAACCTCTGAACTCACCGCCTCCGCAGACTTCAACTAACGACCACTGCTGTGGGAGGACCCCACTGACAAACTCGAACCTGTAGGAGGGAACGACAACGCATCACATATGATGGGCGCCAACATCCATATCATAACAAAGTCCATGTAATCGTACGTCACAACCGTATCAGTGCACAATAGATAGGACTTGCTAATCATTACCACAATCCTTGTATCCTCTAGAAACAGTCGATCCTGCCTCATAGACAAAGGGGGCCTCGCAGGTGGAACCACCACCTCCTCCTCAGCAATCTATCGGACGACCCTCTACCTAAGATACCAAGTTTGGACAAACTCATACACCAGCAAACGCCTCATTTGCGCATTCACTCTAGTCAACCCCGTGTCCTCAATGGTCATCCCCCAAGGGTAAAAAGTCACCTGAAAAATCCCCATTAACATATATGGAAATATAGAATCAGAACACAGAATGGTCTTAGACTGAAAAAATAAAAGTCTTACCCTATCACTAGTCACGCAATTCAAGACCTAACGCACCGCCTCCATAGAAAGAGATCCCCTCCACTATCGATTGGCCTTGCGCCATCGATACAACCAACAAAAGTCCTCAACAGTGTCATCCTTCACAGCGATCGGCTAGGTATTACACCCAGTCACCTCATCGAACCACGTCTGCCAAGGATAAGAACTTGCAATCAAAAAGTGAGACGCATATGGAACGTGAGAATGCATGAAAGGAAAATGCGTAAATTAAAGAATACCTCAAGAAGATACATGGCCCTAGTAAAAGTCTGGCGGCATCATGGGGTGAAAGCATACAAAGAAAAATAGAGGGTCGCCAAAATCAGGCTCCCCCAATCATAGAAGGAGATGTTCGAAAACACCCTCAAGTACGGAAAGAACCACAAGTAGACGACGTCATCGCTCGACAACACCATAAAGCCCCCCAAAACTAGCAAGATAAATAACCCGGCCATATGCCTCACTTGCATCCCATCCTCCACGTCAACCATCCTACCCAACAAAACATCCTTCAACAGGGATTGCCAAATGGAATCCCTAGATATTATCCTTCCCACATCACCGAGCATCGCCCGCACCGCCTCTCGTATTACCCACAGGAAGCGATCCACCTCTATCTGCTCCCCTAGCAGCTACTCCACATCTATGGGATTCACAGTCATCTCCCCAAAACCAAAATGAAAGGGGTGGGTAGTGTCCCACCACCTCTCCCCGAGACCGCATAAGACTTTCGTCAAATGAGGTGTCTCATCTAGCACAGACGCCAACCTCCCAAAGCCTGCTGAGGATACCACCCAATGCACCACATGTTGAAGATGATCCCAAACACTCTTAAGCCCTGTCGTCCCACGGGCACGCATGTTCTTCAAAGAGACATCAGACTACTGAAAGAGAAAAACATTGTCAGAATCCAAGAAAAAAACACAAAAGAGAATGCAAAAAGTCATTTTACTTACATAACCCCTAGGGTTCACCACCCTCAAAGAGCACTGACGCGACGAATCCCATAGTAAGGTCCTATCATCCGCAACCGGCTCAAAAGCATCAAAGGAGTTCTACCTCCCCAAAGCAAGAGGTGCCCTGGCCTTCCACTCCACGTTTACCCAGTCATCAACAGCCAAGCATTCCCGATGAATTGCAGTGCTCATAAAAGGGGCCATTTTTCAGATCACATAATGCTAGATTGATTTACCGAGGAAATTCATAGAAAGAAAGAAGGCAAGAAGCTGTGAAAAATGAAGGGAATTCACCCCCTTTATATAGGATGCTAAAGGTCATGAGGATTGTCACTCACCCCCCACCTACCGATCGGTACTACCCCATTACCTTCCCGAGGTAGTCCAAAAGTCTGTGCCACTGCTGAATGGCACCCTTTACACAATGACGATCGGCACCCCCTTATAATTTCGTACAAAAATTTCCCAAAAATATCAAGAAACCCGAAAAAATCCTCAGAAAGTTCCTAAAAATACCGAAAAAGATTTAAAACTTTTTCACAAAGAAAATTTTACACTCCCTCAAAAGGAATCACTATTTCCCCAACAGAACTCTCAAAAGCCAAGAGAATCTCTCCCCGACAACGTCCCGAATGGACCTCCAAAATATCCAAAACTGTAGGATCATATCGTATTTCCCAAATGTCTCAAATCACCCCAAGAAATACGTTCGAACCCTGGACCACCTAATCACTTCTCCAGCATCAGATAGGCTGTTCCCCAGGTACAGTCTCTAAAAACACAAGGATTTCCCCAGCAATTGGCTCCCCAGGTGAAATTAAAATCATGAGGTAATTTTCCCATCACAGTTCCCCAAGAACTTCTCACCTTAAGCCCACAGGATTGGCTTCAACCCATAGAATTGGTCATCGCACCTTAAGCCCATAAAATTGTCTTTGACCCGCAGAACTGGTCATCTCTCAAAATCCCTCAGAATTGGATTTGACCCACAGAATTGGTCATCTCTCCAAAGCCCTCATAATTCACTTTGACCCACAAAATTGGTCATCTCGACTTAAGCCCTCTGAATTATCTTCGACCCAAAGAATTGTTAATATCACTAAAGCTCTCAAAATTGGCTTTGACCCACAGAATTGGTCATCTCCACTTAAGCCCTCAGAATTGGCTTTGACCCGCAGAATTGGTCATCCCAATACAAGCCCGCAGAATTGTCTTCGACCCGCATAATTGGTCATCTCAACTTAAGACTGCAAGAATTGTATTTGACCCACCGAATTGTTCATCTACACTTCACTTAAGCCCTCAGAATTGTCTTCGACCCACATAAATTGTCATCTCAAATTAATCCCACAGAATTGGCTTCGACCTGTAGAATTGGTCATCTCACCTTAAGCCTACAAAATTGGCTTCGACCCGTACAATCGTTCATCCCAACTCAAGCTCACAGAATTGAATTCGACCTGCAGAATTGGTCTTCTCAACTTCAGCCCACAGAATTGGTTTCTACCTGCAAAATTGTCCATCTCACCTTAAGCCCGCAAATTTGGGTTCAACCAGCAGAATTGGTCATCTCACCTTAAACCCGCACAATCTACTTCAACCAGTAGAATTGGTCATCTCTCCAAAGCCCTCAGAATTGACTTCAACCCACAGAATTGGTCATCTAACCTTAAGCCTGGAGAATTGGCTTCGACCATCAGAACTGGTCATCACAACCTAAGCCCTCAGAATCAACTTTGACCTGCAGAATTGGCCACTCGCATCATTTCTATAAGGACTCATAATTGACCTAAATCTTTCCTTTAAGAGCACCGCCAACATTCCCCTTTAAGCCATCATAATTGGCTTCGACCTACAGAATTGATCACCCTCATCTCCAAGCCCTCAGAATTGGCTTCAGCCCGCAGAATTGGTCGCCCTCATCTCTAACCCCTAAGAATTAACTTCAACCCCCATAATCGGTCATCCTTATCCTTAGGTCCTCAGAATCGACCTCGACCCTCTGGTCATAGTCTCCCAAAGGCATCATGCGGTGTCTATTCGACGGCTATCATTTGTTCTAAACTCACCCATCGAGGGGCTCTATAGACACCCCATTCAAATACCCCCTAACTTATCCTAAGGTCCCTATTACCTCCATTCATCATTACAAACCCAAGTCATTCCTCGGGAACTGACCTAGAGGCCATTCGACGCTCCCAGGCTCTGTTTGACCAAAAGTGAAACTCTTCAGCTCGATTGAGACTTAATGAATCTTCAAAGGGCGCTGAAACACCTTTCTAACGGTCTATCCCATGCACAATTCTGACTTAGCTTGCAGACGAATGACCTGTTTTCCCCCAAGACCAGATTAGGAGGCCACTGGGTGCTCCTGGGCTCCGTTTGACCAAATTCACTCAGCTCGATCGATATTGAATGAATCTTCAAAGGGCACTGAAACCCCTTTCCAATAGTCTGCTCCGTTTGTGATTCAGAGTTACGGTAAGGATAAATAATCCGTTTTACTCCAAGATGTCATAAAATGCTTCCAGGGCCCGATTATCCAAAGTCAACTATCCAAACCGGGTCAAACTCTTTGGAATGTCAAAGTACATCTCCTAACCTTTCCAACTGTCCACCATATACATGATTCTAACTTACTAAAAGGATGAACGATCTGTTTGCTTTCGAAGTTTCCCCGTCCAAAGGACCCCTGAGAACTTCAGAGACACATTTGACCCAAATTCAACTCCTGAACCTGAGAGAGATTCAAAGTACTTTCGAATGTATTTGAATTACCTTTCCAAAGGTTCACCCCATGCGCGATTTGGATCAATAATTTGCGCTCAGAGATCGATTTTCCAAAGGATCCTGAAAGAGATTGCCAAATGGCATGTCCCAGACCCTGCCTATCGGCAGTGTGCCTAAACGCACCTACCGATTGGAAGGATGATGGCTATGCTGATCAATAATGCCCTGGGCATATAAAAAGAAGGGCTTGACCTCATTGCAAAAGGGGCCCAGATCTGAAATACATCACTCCCAATGAATCCCGAAAACTTCTCTCGAAGTCAACGTGATTTCCACATCTAAATAACTTTCCAACCTTCACTTTTCATCATCCTTTTCATCAAACTTGTTGAATTAACTACCTTCCATCATCATCCAAGTATAATGTCTACTCTCCAACATTCAAGCTCAAGCTCAAGATCTTCAAGGAGGTCCAATTTTCTCCATTCTCTCCTTTAATTTTCATAAACTCGCATTACTTGTTTTATTACTCAGAACTTTTATTCTCTCATCTCACATATCCTAATATACTTTTTATTTAGTATTATTTCACATATCTCATTTTCATATAAATAAAAATTCAAAAAAAATAAGAAAAATAGGATTTGCTCATAAATTCTGTAAGGATACAAATTTCCAATTGAGTCCATTGTAGTTTTGGCTCAATTCCGGACAAAAAAGTTTGAGTCATGGGATAGAGTTATTGATCATCCTTTAAGCCTATGACATACTAAAGTTGAAGACATAGTTGCCAAGATATTAAATCTTCATCAAATGTCGAGTTTATTGTGCCTCGTTTCTACGTCATCAACAATGTTCCGTTTACTCCTAAGGTATGAATGCATTTTAATATCTATATAGGAGCTTGGAACATTTTTATTGGGTGAACTTTTATTTTAAACTGTTGTTTATTTTCAGACAGATTTTATTAAAACTTTAAAATAAAGTATATAAAGTGTCTAGTCTAAAACTAAATTTTCAACTTTCTGGACGTTCGTTCGAATTGTCGTTCGAACGAGTTTGTCATTTGAACAATAATGTCGTTCGAACGAGTTTGCCAATGAGTTCCCACATTGGCCACTGGAATGTCGTTCGAATGAAAATGATGTTCAAACGAGATTTTGAACGATATTTCTAGCGAGTTCACACTGGAAGTTCGTTAGAAGGATCGTTTGAATGACACTTCATTCGAACGAAAATCTCGTTCGAACGAGTTTTGGCGGGAACAGTTTATTTGGCAGTTTTAAGTAGTTTTTCCAACTTTCCCACTAACTTTTTGGGCAGTCTTAATATGTGCGTGAACTACCTTTTTTCACTTAACTTTTTCATATCCTACGACCTCCAAGAGGTTGAGAGAAAAATTCAAAGTAGAAAAAGTTAATTATTTAAGTGTTGTTGTTTTCCAAGAAAACTCTTTTAAACACTTGTTTCACAGCCAAAGTTTATTTATCCAAGTTCCTTATATATATATATATATATATATATATATATATATATATATATATATATATATATATATATATATATATATATATATATACATTGCTTGGAGTATTTGGCACCGGTTTACTCTACATATTGAAGAGTTCGTTTGGGTTTGATTCTACATCTCACAAAGAAGAAGAAGTTTGCGTTGATTTACCCACTTGGAGAAAGGCTCCTTGTTCGGGCGGCAGGGATAATAAAAATTCCGATCGGTGGAATTCGAGACCGCGGTGGAGCTCCGTAGTTATTCGCTCGAAAGAGCTGTATACAAGAAGAAGTGTCGGGGCTTGGACGGAGTCAAGTCGAGTGTTGTAAGTCTTACTGTCTTATATTTGTAAAGCCGTACTTAGTGGATTTGAGGCTAGGGTCGTCCGAGGTTTTTTCCCATTGTGGGTTTTTACTCCTACATCGCGGCGTAGTGTTTCATTATTTATTTTATGTTTCGCAAAACTCACCTAGAACGCGTGCTTAGGTAAATATATAAAATTTGGTTTAATCACCACATGCTTAATTTGGTGCTAAATTAATTTTGGTAATTGATTAGGCATAAATTCTTCCTAATTTATCCTCTGATTTAGTCACTTTTATCACCTCGAACAACGGATTGAGTTGACTTTATCTCATAATCTTGCTACTGACTGATCCTAATGATTACACCGAGTTTTTGGTATTTCATAGTGATTTTAGAGGTATTTGATGTCAAGAAACGGAAGAAGGAAATCGGAAGAATCAAGGAAGAGAGAAGGAAAATCAAAAGGGAAAAATCGTAATTTCCACATGGAATTCAGATGGGGTACCTCAAGAGAACTTGAAGAGATCTTATTCACAAGCACATAGGAAGAAACGGCACTTCAATTTGAGTCCCGGAACAAAAGATGTGTGCAGTCAAAGTTGAGCTAGAAAGTCAAATAGCCGGATCGGTCCGCCCCTACCTCGGACCGGTCCGCCTTGCCAAACTCCATAAGACCCCAGACCACAAGCAAACCAAACAAGGAAAAAATAAAAGGAACCGGTCCGCCCCCGGACCGGTCCACCCCAAAAATAAAAGAACCGATCCACCTAGAAGGCAAATCTTCTCTGTTTCAAAGGAGAGTCCTGGTGCAGCTGAAATTCCTAAATTCATGGAGGGTATAAAAACCCGATTTATTATTGTTATTAGCACGGATTTTTATATAGGAAATAGTTAGTTTTTCTTTTCCTTCCAAAAACCCTAGTTCAGATAAAAATTTCCAGTTTTAATTAAAAGATTAAAGATTGATTCAAAAATTAGTGGATTACCAGTTTCATTCATTATTGCAATTACTGCTTGGGTAATTTTAGTGAGTATTTCTTATTTCCAATTCCTTTCTACATCTAATTACAATTTTCCTTAGAGTAATTATGAATTCCTGCATCTCAATCCCTGTTTTCATCACTTTCATCATGCTAGGCTAGATTTTCTAAGGCCGGGATACATGGACCCAGCCTGATGTGTTAATTGTATGTTTATAACGTTAATCCTCTGAATTTGGTGATTAAAGAAGACCTTATTGCGTAGGAACATAACAATTGTAGGTCTTTATATCTCGTTTGCCTCTGGGTAACCGTGATGATTTAGAATGCAATTCGGGTGTTACTATCGCGATACCGATTTACTCGTCCTTAGATTAGGTATGACGCGTGCTTGAACCTCGTATACATAATGCTTGGGAGTACTAAATTCCGGGTCGGATTTAATCAGTTAAATATACGATTAGTATTATAACTGCAGTTCACTAGGGTTGGGGGATTGTATTCCTGTCCTATTTTTCCCATCACTTAGTCAAAAGTTTTAAACCAATTTTTCATTCATATTTTAGGTAAAGTAGTGTAGTTGCATTTTTCATAATTTCATCATTGCACTTAGTTGTAATCGATACTCGAAACCAAACCATTTTCTTTTTCTTTTTCGAGTCACAGTTAGGGTTCCTCCGTCTTTTCCCGTCGTCACAACTTCGTTTTCCTTTTTCCCTGTGGATACGATCCCGTCTTACTGGGTTTATTACTAACGCGACAGGCTTGCACTTGAGCCTAGAGTGAACGCACAATAGATACACATTCTGAGTCACGTCAGTAATGTTTAAGTTAATTTAATTCAAGTCATTTAATTTAAATTGTTAAATTTGTTTCTCCTAATTTGGTAAAATTGAAAAATATGACTTAGGCAAATTTCTAGGACTTGGGTTGAATTAAGTTGCTGTAAGTGATATTAACATAAGTGTGTGTTATCTTATTTCACTTTGTTGGATTTTAATTTGAAAGGAAATTAAAATTTGTTAATTTGTTTAATTGAACCATCATCTTTCGCTTCCGCATCTCTATGAAAAGGAAATTGAAATTACTCTTTGTGAAGTAAAGATTTTGATTTAAAAATTGGGGGCCTCGTGTTACAATATGTGGTATGAGAGCCGGAGCGCTAATTTATCGCGTCAAAGATCCATTTTTCGGCTTCCATAATTTGTGTGCTCATTGTATTTTTAGGTTGTTAAATCTTAACTCACTCTCAATTTTTTTTATCTCTCGATGGGATGCCTTAATGATAATTTGTCCATTTCTAATGATAATGAAGTTTTTTCTATTCGAGAGGAATTTAATGAGCTTAATAAGTGTAATGAAAAGGTAACAGAAATAAATTTGAGATTTGCAAAAAGAATTAAATTTCTTGAAAATGAAAATTCTTGTTTTAAAACTAAAGTTGAGTTTTTGCAAATCTCCATCACTTAAACATATATTTTTCGTGAAAAGATCGTGGACATAAATCACAATTTTAATATTTTAGAAAAGTCCAAGAAAGAGAGTGATTGTCGAGAAAAGACTCTTAGGGACAAGTTTACTCATATTGCGAGGGAGCGTGATAACCTTCTAGGTGTAATTCAAAATTTAAAGAAGGAGTCCCGTAAAATTGAGGAGTCTATTTTATTACTTGAGGCCAAAATTTTAATTATGAAAAATGATTTACAAGACTCGATTAGTTGTAGTAATGGTTCAAGCACATCTTGTTCAAATGCTTTTGTTGCTAAAGTTAAGACCGTTGTTTATTTTAGAGGGTCGAGTTTATCCAAGGACTTTAGAAAAGGTCACACGTAGGTATGATTCCTCGTGTTTTCACATGCTTGCATTGTGGTAGGAAAGCTCACCTTAGGTCATTTTTTTTATCATAAAAGAAGTCCTAGGAAGTTTATGTCTTGTATTTCATTAGTTTTCAAATCCTATCATTTTAAATATACATCTATATGGATTCGGAAATCATTCTTATACCCGCAAGATATTAGATTTTTTGATTCTCATGTGCTTTCACATGAAACCTAACTTGGTAAATCTAAAGGTTGAATGTGTTATTTTTTTTTTTTTTTGCATAATCTAACTTTTTGTGCTTCATATTATATATCATTGCTACGTGTATGCATGTTTAATCATTTTCTAGTCTATGCTCCATGATTAATCACATGCTAGACTAATGATTTATGTTTATCTTTTGTATTATATTTCCTTCATTTTTGTTAATATTAAATCAAAAATACAAAAATAATTTTGTTTATCATTTGGGTTTTTATCTCATGGTAATTTAAGCTTAATGAAAAATTCAAATAATTTTTGTTTGTCTTTTGAGTATATATTTTTATTTTTGGTTAAAATTTTCAAAAACTCAAAAAGATTTTATTTTGCGTGTATTTTATTTTGACACACTTTCTATGGCATATACTTGTGTTTGAATCCCATTTTTTTGCTCCCATGTGGATAGAACTTTTTGTTTAGATTGTCAATTAGTATTATGTTATTTACCATGCTTACATGGAGTAGTTGGATTTTGTGTTGATTAAATGGATTCTATTTTTATAAACCTCTATTCACACATGCACGAGCTCATTTGAAATTCTAACTTCATATGTATATTTGAGCTTTGTGAGATGTTCTCCTACCAATCTTGCCATCTAAATATTTGTGACCTAGGAGGACTAGTGCATGTCAAAATACGTTGCACGTGAGATTTGTGAGAAATAAAAAATAATAAATATAAATACGTGGTCCAAAGGCCTAAAAATGGAATTATGGCATTAAAAAGAAAAATAATTGTCAAGGCCTATGTTTGATAGATATATTCATTAAAAATTTATATATTCTTCTTGAGGGAGATTGGATGATATATCAACGGTTTGTACAATGTCCGTTTATCCTAGTTGTACTTTCAATGTCATGTCTCTATTGGTTTGTAGAATCATCAAAACTCTAGGCTTGTATGCATTGTGTATGTTTGTTCATTGAGTTCAATATATATTGTCACATGAGGTTATATTCAAATGTGATGAAGTTTTCAATCAATTGAGAACTCTGTGAACATGTTTTAAGTGATTGGTTCTAAATTTAATTGTTACTAGTTTCCATTAGACACATTTTTGCCATACAAGTGTGAAAAGCTTATCTTTGTTTTGTGTCATTTTGGTGTTTATATCTATATGTGTGTACTTATGCTTAGTTTGTATCTATTGGGTATACATATATATGATATTTTGTTTAAGTCTTTGCCATGTTTAGCTAGTCAAATATGTTTTCATTCATAATTGGTACCTTGTTTGTTGTGTAGTTTGTTTAATATCACATGCTTAGAACCTTATTTGTCAATTTGGTATCATTTGTTTCGCATTATAGTTGGTATTCATTTGTATGGATTAGTTATGATTTTGTTGCCTATGTGATTTAGTGTTCTCATCACTTTATGCGCTAATGCATGTTTAGCTTGTTTTCGCTTTCTATTTATCCCTTGTTTAGTTTAAGGGGGTATTATCTTTAATTGGGGTAGATAAGTTAATATTTTTTTATCCTTTAGCCTTTGTCTATTCCAGAACAAAAAGGGAGGGGGGAAATGGTATCTAATACTATTGTAATCGTATCTTAGTTTGGGGGAGATTTAACTTAGGTGAGTCGCTATCTTCTTAGGTTGATCATAGTTGATAAAAGGGAGAATTAATTTAGGTGGGGTAATTATTTTAATTGCACTTAATATTTAGATATTCCCCATGCATTTGATAATTTGCTTAAGTGTGCAGGAATTCTTCTTAATGGATACGTTCATCATCGGGCTAAGATATTGATCCTTGCGTTATTTGAGTCAAGCACTGTAATTTTATTTTGGGTGTGACATTTTTGTCAATCTAGTAGAGCTTGACGGCCCTTTAGGATTTTTGTTTGTTTTTGTCACGGAATGTCCAAAGGTGGAGATTTGTAAGGACACAAATTTCTAATTGAGTCCTTTGTAGTTTTGGCTCAATTCCGGACAAAAACGTTTGAGTCATAGGATAGTGTTATTGATCATCCTTCAAGCCTATGGCATATGAAAGTTGAAGACATAGCGGCCGAGATATTAAAGCATCATCAAATGTAGAGTTTATTGCACCTCGTTTCTACGTCATCAATAATGTACTGTTTACTCCTGAGGTATGAATGCATTTTAATATATATATATATAGGAGCTTGGAACATTTTTATTGGGTGAACTTTTATTTTAAACTGTTGTTTATTTTCAGAAAGATTTTATTAAAACCTTAAAATAAAGTATATAAAGTGTCTGGGCTAAAACTAATTTTTTATCTTTCTAGAAGTTCGTTCGAATTGTCGTTCGAATGAGTTTGTCGTTTGAACAATAATGTCGTTCGAATGAGTTTGCCAACGAGTTCCCACATTGGTCACTGGAATGTCATTCGAAGTGTCGTTCGAATGAAAATGATGTTTGAACGAGATTTCTAATGAGTTCACACTGGAACTTCGTATAAGGATCATTCGAACGAGACTTCGTTCGAACGAAAATCCCGTTCAAACGAGTTTTGGCAGGAACAATTTATTTGGCAGTTTTAAGCAGTTTTTCCCACTTCCTTTCCCACTAACTTTTTGGGCACTCTTAATATGTTCGGGAACTAACCTTTTCCACTTAACTTTTTCATATCCTACAACCTCCAAGATATAATTTGAAAGAAAAATTCAAAGTAGAAAAAGTTCATTGTTTAAGTGTTGTTATTTTTCAAGAAAAATCTTTTGAACACTTGTTTCACAACCAAAGTTTATTTATCCAAGTTCCTATATATATATATATATACATTGTTTAGAGTATTTGGCACCGGTTTACTCTACATATTAAAGAGTTCATTTGGGTTTGCCTCTACATCCAACAAAGAAGAAGAAGTTTGCGTTGATTTACCCACTTGGAGAAAGGCTCCTTGTTCGGTAGCGGTGACCATAAAAAGTCCGATCGGTGGATTTCGAGACCTTAGTGGAGCTCCGTGGTTATTCTCTAGGAAGAGGTATATACAAGAATAAGCTTCGGGGCTTGGACGGAGTCAAGTCGAGTGCTGTAAGTCTTATTGTTTGGTATTTGTAAAACCGTACTTAGTGGATTTGAGGCTAGGGTCGTCCGAGGTTTTTCCCCATTGTGGGTTTTTCCTTGTACATCACGGCGTAGTGATTCATTTTTTTTTATCTTTCACAAAACTCACCTAGAACGCATGCTTACGTAAAAAGATAAAATTTCGTTTAATCACTACATGTTTAATTTGGTCCTAGATTAATTTGGGTAATGTTTATGTTAATTTAATTCAAGTCATTTAATTTAAATTATTACAATTGGTTTGGCCTAATTTGGTAAAATTGAAAAATATGACTTAGGCAAATTTCTAGGACTGGGGTTGAATTAAGTTGGTATAAGTGAAATTAACATAAGTGTGTGTTATCTTATTTCACCTTGTTGGATTTTAATTTGAAAAGAAATTAAAATATGTTAATTTGTTTAATTGAACCATCATCTTCCGCTTTCGCATCTCTATAACAAGGAAATTTAAATTACTCTTTGTGAAGTAAAGATTTTGATTTAAAAATTGGGGGCCTCGTGTTACAACAAATTCCAAACGGGAATTCTCACACTTTTTTCACTCTTTTCTCACAACTAAAACACTTTTTTACACACACACATACAAGAGAAGTCCCCGATTCGATTTATGGGATAAATCCCACCCTCTCGTTTTGCATGCGAACTACGTGGACTTTGATGCCTCTATAGGCTACGTAGGAATCTCGGGGTAAAACCTGAGACTCGAGTCCTATTCTTACTTTTTCTCTCATTTTCTATCTTCTCTAAACTCAATTCTCTTAGATTCTATATATTTACACATATAAATATTTGTTCTTAGTAGCGTATTACTTCACATGCGTTATCATTCCCTTATATTGATCGACGCTGGGATAATCGCATAAATCCTATTTTCTAATATTACTTTTTAAGAAAATTCCTATAGATGACTCGCTTTATCTCTTCGATGATACAAGTCGATGATTCCTATCTTCTCTACATATACACTTGCACACATATCACAGGGAAATAAAGGAAAATAGCAATAACCCATGAGAGACTGTAAGGGCGGAATGGATGCCTAACACCTTCCCATTTCGTAACTTAGCCTCCGGACCCTTTTTGAACCATTTTGGATTCGTATGTATCAGTATGTCTTTGGATGCTTTCCTTCGGAATGACTCCCTTTTCTTTTGTCTATTTCGAGTAAAATAGACTGGTTACTATATCTCTCTACATTTTTCACCTCATTCACTGATGCCGTCCGAAGTGATCCCGAGAGGGACACGCGAGACCTAGATGGATCCTCTCCCACCGCTCCGCGAGGGGGTCTATCCAGGGATGGCAACAATCTCACTTGTTAATATTTATTTTAAGAAGAGTTAATTATTACATAATTTCCCATGTTTAATTTTAAATTATACCACATTTAAAAATCATTAAAAATACAGGGTGTTACAATAGGACAAAGTTTCACGGACCTTGGTTTAGTTTTGAGCAACATAGGGAGGTTTGTGCATGCTTATGGAAAACGCCAGACAAATAAGACAACCTTTAGGGATGGATTGATCGAGACCCCATCTGATTTATCTGGACCTACGGAGCATCAATTAGTCCATGATAAGTTTCTCAATTTTTTATGATTAATGGTGTTTTCCCAAGTTTGGCAATGAATCTTCATTCCGATAGTTCCAATGGTAGAAAGGATTTTTCCAAAAGTCATACAGATTAAAATATCCAATTTTTATTAAAGTCTACATAAAAGGGGAATCCAGTTTAAATAAGGTATACTTAAAGTGAAATTCTCGATCTTCAAGAATTCTACTTAAAGATAAACTATAGGCCATGATGGAAAGGAAAAAATATGATTCCTATTTGAATTATGATTGGTTGATTATTTTGTTATATTATGATTCTATCATCTTAACCACATTGATAATTTTCATATGCTAATTAATAAATTAGGATCCCACATTATTATGGACGACATGGATTTTTATTATAACCGACATAGAATTTGTGTTCTCTGTAAAATATGCATTTATTTTCTGCTTTCTAATTTGAATTTAATCAGGTATTTAATTTGAAGGTATAAATTAAAATATGATCTACATGTTTTATTTCACTACACCAAATCTGACGAATTGTCAAGGTCATTGACATTGAAAAGTTGGACTTGTCAAGGTCAATGACCGTGACAATTCTGGGGGTGACAATGTTTATTGTCACGGATGTGTCACGGTCACTGACCGTAACAAGTTCATTAGAATTGTCACGGTCATGCCATAATATATGACATTGACAAGTTTTGTCACAGTCATTAACCGTGACAAACTCGTGACACTCTTTAAAAAATTTCCAGGGTCAATGACCGTGAAAAGTTTTCTTAGGACTTATCACGGTCAATGACCGTTCCAATTCTGGGCAGTATTAAAAATAAAATTGCTATGCAGTATGACCACTGCCACTACCCACCAGTATATTTGTACCAGTTATAGAAACAATATACATGTTTAATCATCATATATCAAAATAAAATAGAGAGAATGCAAATATACATTCAAAACAATATGCATAACGATATAATCCAAATATAATTCAAATGTAACAACTTAAAACAATTCAATTCAAATAATGTCACTACATGTATGGGTTAAGGTTAGCTCTGAGGAGTTGAGTAGGCCACACGATATACAAATTGACACACCCACCAATATACATCGTGCCGCATTATTCGCACAACCACGGGGGGAGTTCTCCTTCCTGGGTATCACATGCGTGACGAGCACCTTGGACTCGATGTCTTGAAGCAAACATACATGAACTGGCATACCTTGTATGGTATTCGGGTCCCTCAACCCCCTCCCTATTTGCTGGCCATCAAATATGTCTATTATAAACACGCTCGGCCAACCAAGTGTCGTTATCGGTCGGTTGAAGGGAGCCAAATAAGGGAGTTGATAATCAAAGTCTGCACGTGTCGGCGATGAAGCGGCAAGGTCCACATCCTCATCATCCTGTAACTCTTCCTCCACTACCTTCTCCTTCCCGTCCCCTTATGGTTTTTGCCCAACAAACACTTCATAAATGAGAACATATCTTGGACCGTCGCCTCCAAACCGAACAGTTTCGCGTCATACGAGTCCACCGCTCGAGCCAACCTGGTGTCGCTCATCTCCAATCCGATGATCCTAGATTTGGCCACCCGTGAGCTCATCCCCTTGTCCTCCCCTTACGATCAGCGCCAAGCACTTGGCTGAGTTCTTCTATGGACAAAGATGCCTTGTCAGCATCAAACTACGACTCATGCATTTCCATAAGATTTGCCTGAAATGACAAAAAGCACATGATTAGTAAAATAACTAAATAAAACAATTATAATGTAATTAACGAAAAGTAAACAGTCGGATTACTTACAATCATGGACGCGACGCTCGGGGACACCTCCTTATTCTTCCACTTCTTCGTCTGAATTGCCACATATGTATCGAGCCTATGTGGCTTACCCCCAGGGCCACTCCCTCTCCCATGAAATAAAATAAAGTAAAATTAGTATCATCCCCGCAAAGTAAAATAACTTAGAATAATATATTTTTTTAGTATAGAAAAATTAAATCTTACCACCATCCTATGCTCCACCTCGGCGTTATACGTCCAGCCGGAGTAGTGCACATACGTATTTTTTGCCCGGTTTTCCGTCCTCGATTGGCAAGATGCCAATTGTCGCTCCCCGACCTTATTGTCAATGAACTTTTTCCATTGTGCCAATGAGATCGGCTCCTTCGGCGGGACGGATTCACCCATTCGGATAACGGACTATCGAGTCTTTCCTAAAGTACTCGGTCTGCATATTTTTTTTCCACACCTTGTGTTTCTCCCTCAACTGCTCTAAGACGGAATCGCGTAGCTTTGGATCCAGGTTGAATTGTTCCTGGTTAACAAATACAATATTAGTTGGGAATAAATATAAATATAAATTTAAATATAAAATGAAATTGAAATTGAAATTGAAATATTCATATAAATATAAATATAAATTCATTACATGTAATGCCACCAAAATAGCTAACTTGAGCTCATTTGGCACATCCCTCCAACTAGTGTACTGTAATACCCCGTATTTTTATGCTATATTAATTTGGGGATTTATTAAATTTAATGTGAGTTAATTATTTAATAAAAATACAAAAATTAATTATGTTATAATTATTAACGTGACGAGAGTTAATAATTATGGGAAATTTGTTGAATATTACTAATGAGCAAAGTAATATATTATATTGGTTATTATATTGAACTAGATGTAAACCCGCGCGAGGCGCGGGTAAGACAATTGTCCAAGAATCCACGTCCAAAAACCTACAGTGTAAAATATCAAAACCAAAGACATGAAAAATGGTGTGTAAATTTATCATTTACTGTGTGTGATTACACATTTATAAGTCGAAAGTTAGCTTTATTTACATATAATAAATAACTCAGAATTCAAACATGAATTCCTTGAATTTAAATATATTACTATATGACAGGTGTAAATCTCAGAAGAAGAAAACTAATAAAAGATAACTCATTATGGGCATTGTTCTATTTAGTGACACCATAAAAATAGTTTGTGGAGCGTAAATGAACATCATTAGCTTTATTGAAATTGTAACTAACATAAAAAAAAGTCGTACAAAAAAGCTCCAATAAGAACTCGTGTCATAAAATTTGAGAAAATGATATTCAGTTTTTGTTTCCATCTCCTTATCCAGTCGTTTAAATAGATGTAATCAATTACTTGGCTTACTAATTTCTAATATACTACTTTTTATTTATAGGCTTAGGTTGTCATGGAATGTCAAGTTTATGGTTTAGTTTTGATTTAAGCATATCATTTTATGTGGTAAAAATGATTTCAAATTTATAGTTAAAACCAAGAGCACTATTAAAAAAGTTATCAAAGCAGAAAATGATTTTTCACAATTATCACTATGGCCACCTGTATAAGAAATTATAATCTTTATTTTTTGTATCAAATTATATAGTCCTCACAATTACTACTGTGTGCCACAAACCTTTTGTTTGCAAAAAAAAAAAAAAAATACTTCAACGTCCCATTATGACATTTCTATTTTTCTTTTTGCAAATCTTATCAAATGGGAGTGCAACTGAAGGGAACACAATTGATTTTATTACTTGTTACCCATATTTTTCTCTATTAGTTACATCAAACAGTTGACTTTATTTTGGTGAATTCAGCATAAAACCAACCAGCGGCGGATCCAGGATTTTTGGTTAGGAGGGGCGAAAGTCTCGAGTGGTGCCGGGGTTCGGGGGCGGGAGCCGCCGAGGTAAAAAAAATTTGGGTTAATACAAGTTTTATACAAATTTTTGATTAAAAAACAGTGTATGCGCAAGATCTCAGGAGGGGCCTCCCTTAAAAATTGCACCCCTAAAAAAAATTACACATTTTACATACCCAAATTTCTTTTTTTTTTATCTCAGGGGGGGCCTCCGCCCCTCCTGGCACCCCCCAGATCCGCCCCTAAAACCAACAATATAAAAGGCATCAAGTTTATGGTTTAGTTTTGATTTAAGCATATCATCTTACGTGGTAAAAATTATTTCAAATATATACTTAAAACCAAGACCAACACTATTAAAAAAAGATTATCAAAGAAGAAAATAATTTTTCACAGTTATTACTATGGCCACCTGTATAAGAAATTATAATCTTTATTTGTTTGTATCAAATTATAACCTTTTGTTTGTCAAAAAAAAAAAATACTTCAACGTCCCATTATGACATTACTATTTTTTTTTTACTCTTATCACTTGCGGTAGAGAGCAAAAGAACACTACACTCAAAATAGGAATAATGAAAGTCTTAACATATTACAATTATTTGTACTATCATCTAGACGATTTACAAATAACACCCATTAACCTAAGCAACAAATAACATCAAGACCAAAAAAAAAATACCCGATTGTAGATATCTTTGATCCTGTAGAGACTCACGCTCGAGTAGTTTCTTCTTCTATTTCTTCTCTCTTTCTCTAGGGCTGGGCTGAGATTAGGCTTTTAATAATTAATTAAAAGTGATACTCACTGTCACCTGCCAAGAAAACCCACGTGAAGTCGGAACGATCATTTAAAGAAGTCCATGAATCATCATAAAAAGCCGGGATTAGGTTTTTTGGGTCTAACCTGTAGGCGAATTGTGCTACTTTATGGGGGTTAATATTCGGCGGTGTGTTGTTTGTTGGCGCCTTGTGGGTTTGTTCCTCGTTTGCCGGTGGTTTGGGTGATACCACGTTTGCACTCCTATATAGCATTTTAGAATAGAGAATAGATGTGCCACGTGGATAGCCTTAGAAGAAGCTATCATTAAATGTTTGCTAAAGTAAGTAATTATATTGAAATGAGGGATGAAGTACCATAGTAGAATAGTAAATAGGCAACAAAAAGATGATATTGAATATATTTAATTAAATAGAACACATAACACAATTTTTATTGTGATTATAAAACATCTTGAGCACTAAATAAAGAAGACAACGTAACCTCTATAATTTCAATACTAATAAGTATTGTAAGTATTTGATTTGATCTAAAATTTAGCTTTATTATTAAAGTGAGAATGTTAACATTATGAATTTTTAAACTGAGCGAATTTGTTAATTAATGTCAACATATCATTAAATGGAGGATTGAAGTATACGAATAAAAAAAATCAAATAGATTAGACACCTACATATTTTGATGGATTAGATTCTTAGGAATGAACTCAAACTATGTTGAGTTTTTTTAATTGCGCTGTATAAAGTAGGTACTTTGGCATAAAAGATCATGTGGCCAAATACTCTACATGACATGCTGAAATAGATATGTGATTTGTCAAAACAATAAGCTAAGGCAAAAATTTCATTATTTGGAATATAACCATACAAAACATAATTGTAACAGGGAAGTATAAAAATGAAATATCAAACAAAATTTAACTTAATCCTCCGTTGGTCATAAGCAGGATCATAACCATGTATTACCATCTTCAATAAAGGGAGTAGATTTGAGTCGAAATATAATATTTTATTATATCTAAATGACATGTTTTCAAAGAATAATGATAAACAAAATCAATTGTGTAAAAGTTTTTCCGAATCAATGTACTGTATTTTTGAAATCCCCCTCCTGTTTCAAAAAAAAATATGCGGGTCAAATCTTTAGCTTTTTGAACTTTAATGTGCGAAAGCAATCCCTGATATCGATTCCTTTAGTCCTGCAAAATAACATTATTTTATGTAAAAATATAAATACCGTTTAGATAGTAACTTTCAATTTATATTAAAAATATTTGTTTGTATGTAATATATAGATACGCTTACCATGCCTGTGATGTAATTTAAAAAATGATGCGTCAAGTAGTTTTCATCAATAAAATTATTTCTAAAATCATCATTTGACCAGATTTTTGCCTAAGTTGATTTCTCCTAAAAGTTGGGTCCTAATTAGATTGTCTTTTTGCACCTAAAAGTTAAGTCCTCCTAATTAGAATGTGTTTTTGCAAGGATGAGGCATTGTTGATAATGTGATGTTATCCCCAGAAATGAACAAAACCTTATCTGAAGTAAGAGATGCTAACGCCCGTGTGTATTGTATATTCAATGCCTGTAATAAAAATTTTAAAAAAAACTTAAAAATGTAAAAATAAGAACCCATCTGCTACGATCGCAAAAATTCGACCCCCCCCCCCCCCCAAAAAAAAAATTGAACCATAATCATCGACTCAAATCAGCAACCCCATTGAGGCGTCGTCCCAGTCTCCCATCCTTCCTCCAACAAAAACAAAAGGTGACACCTTGAATCCTACCTGTAATGTAAGCTGCGTTTTTTTGTCACCACAAAACCAAAACCAAAACACAATAAAACTAAAACAATTTAAACAAACAGAGTTTGGATTTGAGATCAGTACCTCTCCAGATTAAACCCACCCCACCGGAGCCGGCGACTGCCAAGAAAATTCGGCAAGAGATGAATGTTTATTATGTATACATATATCTGCAATAAAAAAACATCGTACCATATTGAAATAGGACCCTAGATCTGAACGTTTATTATGCATAGATCTAAAATAAAAAAAAACTTCATACCACTTTGAGAGAGAGAGATGGTATTGGTCGGATCAGCCGTGAGTTTGAAACTACCTACCACCGGAAAAACTCCGGCCGCTTGTTAGTAAAGGGTTTAGTTGGTTCTAGTTGAGGCAGCGGGTAGGATTAGGAAGCCGAATCTGAAAGGGGGTGAAACGCCTTTGTGAGAAACATTCGAGAGGCGAAACACCTTGAAACGCTTATGGAGTTTCTTAATCAACAACAGACACAAATTATGGCAATCAATAAGAAATATTAAAAAGAGAAAATGTTAAAAATAAGATTATCATTTACGATTTTCAAAACAGACCTGGAGAGAGAAATAATAGCTGACGGTTGAATTTGCAAGATCAGGAGAGAAATCGTGTATTAGGGTTTGGTTAGGAAGTTTTTAGGCTTTTTATTGTTGTTGAAAGAGTAAACAACATAAATATCAGATCATATCATATGCGAAGTCTTTGTCTGACCATAAAATAAGGCCAAAGCATCATTTAAAAAATGGTAAGGAACAAAATGTTAGGAAAATTGGGGGCGCAATGGGGCTTCACTATCACTGCCTTCATTCATGGGCTTTTGTGATGACGACGTTGGCGTATTAGTATTACGGGTTTTATAGAGAGAGAGAGAGAGAGAGAGAGAGAGAGACAAAGAAGGAAATAAAAGAGTCATAGCAGGCGGCATTTTCTTGGTTTCATCTGGGTTGCCAACTGAAAAGTCCCATTCTTATCAATATGAAAGGGTAGAATATCAATAGCATTGAGAACTGAAAGGGGACGAAGGTGGTCATTTCGTTCAAGGAGAGAGAAAGAGAGGCGGAATGTTGTGTACTATAATTCCTTTCAATTTGGTGTCCACGTGGATAGGCTAACTGTAAAGCATAATAAATGCCTTGTTTTGCATTTTATAGTATTAAGAGATGTCATGAGTGAGTGAAATGACAATTTCAGAAATTTAAGTCGGGACGTGCTCGTGTCGCGTCGGGACTAAATTTTGATAAATAAAAAGTGAATATTTTATAAGTTGCCCGTATGGTCATTTTGAGTGCGCCAACGTGTCCGGAAGGGTCGAGATAGTCAGAAAAGTGTACCCGGGGGTGTAGTTTGGGTCTCGGGGAATTTTTGGGCCTAATTAGTAACCCGGGAGGGCATTTTGGTCATTTTACATTTATGGGTAATTAAACAAACGAAAATCAGAAAGGCTATATCTGATATTGAGGTTGTCACCTAGGGTTAGAAATTCCCAAAACCTAGAACGGCCATTGGAGAAGAGAGGAGAGAGCTCTCAAGCAAATTCAAGGCCCAAAACTCAACGGTTTGCGCGGCCACCACCACCAACGCGTAGATCGCGAGACGGGGAACGCAACCACACCAAAATCAGTCACAATCCAGACTTCTGAAAATCCCAGGCAAGTGTTTATCTTGCTATTTTTGTTGGTGCAATTTACATACTAGTTTAGGAATGATTAGTGATGAAATATATGGAAGAAAACCCAAATTTTGATAGAAATTCGCATGTAGTAAAGACCTAAACCTTATTCTGGAAGTCTCTTGTGATGTAGAAAGATAACCCACGAAATTTTTTTGTAATTAAGAAAGAAATTATGGGGTAAAACAGATTAGAACCATGATTTAGAGATTTTAGGGTTCTTGAAGTTGTGTATGAATTTTGGGTTGATAATTCATGTTTAAATGATAGAAATACACATGCCTTACGTTAAAAAACATCGGGTATATTGTTGTAATGTTAGTAGTAGAATTTTGGGACGTTTGGGTTTGGAAAATATGGATTTGGATGAAGAAAAGTGGTAGAACCCGTAACTGCAATTCTGCAGAAATCGAAATACCTGCTTGATCGATCGATCGAGCCTAGAGCTTCGATCGATCGAAGGTTCGATCGATCGAGCCCCAAACCTCGATCGATCGACCCCTCCAGGAAGACTCATGTTTCCCTTATTAATTAGTTTAAACTCAATTTATTGTGAGATAATTCTTGGGCATCCTTAATAAAATGTTTTGGGGGATAGGGAAGACCAGTAGGACATGTGAATAAATTTTGGGACCCTTGATGACGGGCAAAGATTGTATTTTAGGATAATTACATAAGGGTAGGTAAATTTATGACTTAAATAGAGAGAGACACGTAAGTGAGTTACTTTGGGACACATATGTATACCTACTGAATTTTATGATTGGGAGGATAGAATCCATGAAGCGTTTGGTAGTAAGTGGAAAAGTTCCTCAAATTAATGTAAGGTTTTGAATATTTATACGTGATAACTAAATAATGTGAAATAAATACAAATGTTGTAATTATGGGAATTGAGAATCTACCCATTAAAGTATATGTTAATATTAGTATAGTTATATGTTTGTGTATGCATATACTATCTATGTGTGAAAATCATGCCCACGCTACTTGCTATCCCTGAGGTTTCCGCGCTGGGACAGTCTTATCTCGATGGGACCTTTATGGGGGATATTGACTTGTACCCTAGAAGATAGATATCCTTGGTACAGGCTATCGGAATGATTGTTCAGACGGTCCTAAGAGATGCGGGTATGTGCTTTCCTCTTAGAGACTTGGAATCTATGCTTCGCCTCATATTGTTTGTGTATAGGTATCCTTGGTAAAGGCTATCGCAGTGATAGTTCAGACGGTCCTAAGGGACTTGGAATCTATACTTCGCCTCAATATTGTTTGAGTATGTGTTAATACAGTTCGAGAGTGATTTCGAATTTGTATTCCCTTAGTATGAGTGATACGGGGATTGGATAGTAGAGTATGCTCGCACCATAGTTTTATTTGGGGTGCTGTTATGATATATATATTTTATGAGTAGTTAATATATATATAAAATTCGGAAATCTGGAACTGTCTACTGAAATGTGATATGTAGGACATGGTTGATGACTCAATTATAAATACTTGTTTTGAGAAAGTATAATATGTCACTGGAAAACTTTATTGATTAATAAAGTCAAAATGAGAACTTTGGTTATTAATTGAAATATTCATTTCAAACAATTGAATCGTGGAATTTTAAATCTTATGAGTAATCTAAGATAATTTAAATCATTTGAAAGATTAGTGCGATAAATGATAAGACAAATCGTTGGGAAGGTTAGTGAGATAGGTGTGCACATTAGAAGAGAGGTGAGATTTTCTCAAGAGAGTGTCGCACTAATATGTTGTTGCATTGGCCTGTATCAATTTAAATACTTGCTAAACGTATTTTAAATCAAACACACTTTTGGGCTCTGACCCGTTTTTCTCTCTCTCTCTCTCTCTCTCTCTCTCTCTCTCTCTCGTATATATATGTATGTATTACAGGTGCCCAGCCACAGGGGCGTCTTGTTTAGGATCTCCTGGAAGGAACGCGTTGCAGCTTAAGTGGGAGTTGCAGGTCTCTTGATTAGACGACTTCGTTCATTCAGATCCACTCGTAGTATTCTCATTTAGATGGGCTCGTGTAGCCCTTTCCATTATTTCATTGTTACTGGACATTTTTATTTCAGTTATTTCCAGTATTGTTACTATGGGATTTATTCAGTTTTGGATGTATGACTTTAGATTTCATATGTTGAAATTCGATTGACGAATGTATTAAATTAATTGGACTATGTTGCAGAATTTAAATGTGGTGTGATTCTTACTTATTAAATGTGGTTAACTAAAATAAATAAATAATTTTTCTTTAAATAAAATTTGGAAAGTTTTGTATGAAAATGGTTTTGACACTTAGCTTAATTATTTAGGGTGTTAAATTGGAAAATTTATTTTTATCGACAGTGATGCTAAGAATGTACCAACTGTTTACCTTGATTTAATTTAATAAAGGAGTGATCACCCGGTATTTAATTAGGCGGGGTGTCACAGGTGGCATCAGAGCATCAGGTTCTAGTGTCCATAGGATCTGTACGGCTTATTTCGCTTTCAGCTTAACGTTATTGCTATAAAGCCCTATTATAGGATGGTTCTATTCTTTCTTTCAAGTTTATGTCTTCAGCTATTTGAGATTTGTTAATGACTGTAGACTAATAAACTTCTTCACGTTTTATATGCCTCCGAGACGTGCTCCGAAAGATAGCCGTGCCCAGGCCGAGCAGCCAGTAGCTCCGGCACAAGGCACAATGAATGCAAATGAAGTAGCCGCCATTTTTGCTCAGGCGGTGAATGCCGCACTAGCGGTGGTTCAGCAGGATCCACCTCAGGTTCAGGCAGTGGCGCCAGTACCAGCACAGCTTCCATCTGCATGGGAGAGGGTTCGGGATGCTTTTTCGAAAGCGCATCCCCCTGAGTTCTCTGGTAGCTCCGATATTGTCACCGTTAGCCAATGGAAGAAAGACATCCGGCGTCATCTCCGTATGTATGAGTGCACTGACATGGAAAAGTAGTTATTGGCTTCCTTTAAGCTGGTGGGAGCCGCTTTGCAGTGGTGGGAGTCCACTACCACATTGGAGGAGAGGGACACGATCCCTAATCAGTTGTTCTGGGAGTGGTTTGACCGCAAGTATTTTCCACCCGCCATGCAGACTGAGATGAGGCGGAAATTACTGAATCTGAAACAAGGGAGTCTTACCGTAGCGGAGTATGAGGAGGAGTTAATGAGACTTCTCACCATTGTGATAGATGAGGCACCTACTGAGAGCATGAAGATTATGCTGTTTGTCAACGGGTTAGCTTGGAGGATCCGTCAGCACCTCATTGGGAATTTATCCCTGAGTACATTCACTGATGTACTCAATGCCGCATTGTTACATTGCCAGGATCACCGCTTCCATCTGCAGGGAAGCAAGAGAGCAGGAGAGTCCAGCTAGCAGGGCAAGACCGGGGGTAATAGTGCCAGTGGGGAACCATCTCATGAACAGACTCGTCAGCACGAGCAGAGTTCCCATCAGGGGGACCCTGCCAAGCGATTCCATTCAGGTGATTCTAGGCAAGGATTCGGGGGTTTTAGGCAGGGCCATCAGGGCCAGCCTAATCAGCAGGGCCAACACCGACAGCAGGGACAGCAGCAGGGCTAGCAGCGTACTAATCAGGGCCAACAGGGCCAGTGGCGGGGAGGTAACGGCCAGCAGGGCCGTGGTCAGCAGGGACAGAGGGGAGGAAACTTCAAGGGCCGATGTTTTTTTTATGGTAGAAACGTCCATAGGAGCCAGGATTGTCCGGAGGGAGATAGGGCCCAACAGCAGCAGGGTGCCCGTAATGAGCCACAGAGACCACTTTTTCCACCTCCCCTCCCAGCTCCAGCCCAGGTGCCAGCCCTACCAGCCGTTCCAGCAGCTCCAGTGCAGCAGGGGCAATTACAGTATGGACGTGTCTATAACGTCCACCACGCAGCAGCTCCACATGCACCACCCACGATTGAGGGTATGTTTCCTATCCATGGTACTATGGGTCGAGTTTTGTTTGATACGGGGGCAACTCATTGTTTTATAGCTACGCCTATTGCGAAGGCTTAGGGTTGTTAGCCACAGCAGAGAGCACAGTGACGTGTGTAGACTCACCATTGGGAAGTGGGTCCCTTATTTTTTTTATATGCCGGGGAGTGGGGGTAGAGATTGGTAGCTTGGTATTACCTGCAGACATGTTAGTTTTAGACATGCACGAGCATGATGTGATTATTGGTATGGATTGGCTCGCAGCTTATAGAGCCATGATTGATTGCTTCGGTGGGAGCATTGTTTTTGCCATTCCGGGGCAAGAGATGTTTGTAGTGGCGATGACTCGCCCAGAGGGAGGTTCGACCGCTCATTTGTATTACATTGAGGAGGATACCTCTAAGGAGGTTGTGATTCCCTTGGATTTGATCCCAGTTGTCAGGGAGTATTCTGATGTGTTTCAGGAGATACCAGGCCTACCCCCCAGTCGTGAGATAGACTTTGTCATAGATTTATTGCCAGATACGAGACCTATAGCACGCGCATCGTACCATATGGCTTCGACAGAGATGCGAGAACTACGAGATCAGATAAAGCAGCTGTTAGGTCAGGGCTTCATTCGTAGGAGTACCTCACCTCGGGGCGCTCCAGTCTTGCTTGTGAAGAAGAGAGATGGTTCACTGAGATTGTGTATGGACTACCAGGAGTTGAACAAGGTCACGAATCGATGATCTGTTCGACCAGTTGAGGGGAGAAACTTTCTTTTCAAAAATAGATCTGAGGTCGGGGTACCATCAGTTACGTATTAGAGAGCAGGATGTTTCAAAGACTGCCTTCTTGAAGAGATATGGGTCCTATGAGTTCAGGGGGATGCCGTTCGGACTCATAAATGCTCCAGCCGTCTTCATGGACTTAATGAACCGAGTATTCAGAGAGTTCTTGGATCAGTTTGTCATCGTCTTCATAGATGACATCTTGATATATTCACACTCCGAGGAGGAGCATGCCGAGCACTTGAGGCAGGTTCTTCAGGCTCTATGAGAGCATCAGTTGTATGCTAAGTACGAGAAGTGTGGATTCTGGTTGCGAGAAGTACAGTTCTTGGGCCATGTTGTTTCTGAGCAGGGGATTGCAGTTGACCCGAGCAAAGTGTCAGCGGTGAGGGAGTGGGGACAGCCCATGACACCGACGAAAGTGCATAGTTTCTTGGGATTAGCCGGATACTACAGGAGATTCATTCTGGGATTCTCAAAAATAGCGGGTCCATTGACCAATCTGACTCGCAAGGGAGTACCATATGTTTGGGATGACGCTTGTCAGTTGGCTTTCGACGAGCTGAAAGACAAGCTTACTTCAGCGCCAGTCCTTGCTTTACCGAAGCCGAGTGCGGAGTACCTGGTTTATACCTATGCCTCTTTACGGGGACTTGGGGGAGTACTTAAGCAGGAGGAGAAGGCTATAGCTTTTGCCTCCCATAAGCTTAAGCCGCATGAGAAGAATTACCCCACCCACGACCTGGAGTTAGCAGCGGTAGTTTTTGCATTGAGGATATGGAGACACTATTTATTGGGGGAGAAATTCCGTTTGTTCACAAACCACAAGTCATTGCAGTACCTATTCACTCAGCGAGAGCTGAATATGCGTCAGCGCAGATGGCTAGAGTTTGTGAAGGACTACCAGTTCGATATACAGTATCATCCGGGAAAGGCCAACGTAGTTGCTGATGCGTTGAGTCGTAGATCGGTAGACGAGGTAGCAGATATCTGGAAAGAAAAGTGGAAGGAGTTAGGCCACCAAGACGCAGTAGCCCGTTCCTTCATATCTGTTATGACAATCACACCCGAGATTGTTATGAGGGTAATACAGGCCCAGACCACAGACCCGTTTTTCCAGGAGTAGATTGTACGACTTTTAGCCGAGGGTGCTGAGTCTTATTCTGTTAGTTCTGATGGGGGTTTGAGGTTTAATGGGAGATTGGTGGTTCCAGAAGGAGCATAATTACGTCATGCAGTGATGACCCAATCTCACGGGTCCTGATTTGCAGTACATCCTGGAGGAGATAAGATGTACCAGGATATGAGGAGGCAATACTGGTGGAGTGGGATGAAGAAGGACATTGCTGAGTTCATGTCCAAGTGTTCTACCTGCCAGCTGGTGAAGGTGGACCATCAGAAACCATCAGGATTGCTTCAGCCAATGGAAGTACCCGCATGGAAGTGGGAGAGTATTTCCATGGATTTTATTACAGGGTTGCCTACATCATAGCGGGGCCATGACTCTATCTGGGTGATTGTAGACCGTTTGACCAAGGTGGCTCATTTTCTGCCGGTGCGGACAGATTATACCGCGGGTCAGTATGCTCAGCTGTTTATTGCCGAGATCGTCAGATTACACGGGGTACCCCTGAATATTGTGTCAGATAGAGACAAGATCTTCGTGTCACATTTCTGGGAAAGCTTTCAGGAGGCTATGGATACTGAGTTGAGGTTGAGTTCAGCTTATCACCCACAGACATATGGACAGACAGAGCGTACTAATCAGATGTTAGAGGATATGCTATGCATGTGTGTTCTTGATTTTGATGGAGGTTGGGAGCCACATCTTTCACTGGTAGAGTTTGCTTATAATAACTCTTATCAGTTTACGATTGGTATGGCTCCATTTGAGGCTTTGTATGGCAGGCCTTGTCATTCCCCAACTTGTTGGCTCGAAGTGGGGGATAAAAAGTTGCTAGGACCAGAGGTGATTCAGGAGACCTCCGTGAGGATTGAGATGATCAGGAGTCGCATTCGGGTAGCCCAGGACAGGAAGAAGAGCTACGCCGATGCGAAACGGTTCTTCCGGGAGTTTAGTGTGGGGGACCAAGTGTTATTATGTGTATCTCCTATGAAGGGAGTGACGAGGTTCGGGAAGAAGGGTAAGTTGGCTCCGAGGTACGTGGGACCATTTCCCATCATCGAGAGGATTGGTCCAGTTGCATACAGGTTGTGACTGCCAGAACATTTCCATCGCATCCACGATGTATTCCACATCTCGTCATTGAGACGATATCTTCGGGATGATATGGCCCATACTCACATTGCGATAGATGAGATAGACTTACAGCCTGACAGCTCTTACGAGGAGAGACCGGTGGCTATCCTAGACTATAGTGAGAGTAGATTGAGGTCGAAGATAGTTCCACTTGTGCGGGTTCAGTGGGAGCATCATAATGTGGGGGGATCCACTTGGGAGCGCGAGGCAGATATGCGCGAGAGATATCCAGAGTTGTTTTTACCAGGTATGCCTTATTTTCCGAATTTCGGGACGAAATTCCATTATTAGGGGGGAAGTATGTAATACCCCGTATTTTTATGCTATAATAATTTGGGGATTTATTAAATTTAATGTGAGTTAATTATTTAATAAAAATCCAGAAATTAATTATGTTATAATTATTAACGTCACGAGAGTTAATTATGGTAAATTTGTTGAATATTACTAATTAGCAAAGTAATATATTATATTGGTTATTATATTTAATGTCATGAGTGAGTGAAATCACAATTTCGGAAATTTAAGTCGGGACGTGCTCATGTCGCGTCGGGACTAAATTTTGATAAATAAAAAGTGAATATTTTATAAGTTGCCCGTATGGTCGTTTTGAGTGCCCCAACGTGTCCGAAACGGTCGAGATAGTCAGAAAAGTGTACCCGGGGGTGTAGTTTGGGTCTCGGGGCGTTTTTAGGCCTAATTAGTAACCCGAGAGGGCATTTTGGTCATTTTACATTTATGGGTAATTAAACCCACGAAAATCAGAAAGGCTATATCTGATATTGATTTTGTCACCTAGGGTTAGAAATTCCCAAAACCTAGAACGTCCATTGGAGCAGAGAGGAGAGAGCTCTCAAGCAAATTCAAGGCCCAAAACTCAACGGTTTGCGCCGTCGCCACCACCAACGCGTAGATCGCGAGACGGGGAACGCAACCACACCAAAATCAGTCGCAATCCAGAATTCTAAAAATCCCAGGCATGTGTTTATCTTTCTATTTTCGTTGGTGCAATTTACATACTATTTTAGGAATGATTAGTGATGAAATATATGAAAGAAAACCCAAATTTTGATAGGAATTTGCATGTAGTAAAGACTTAAACCTTATTTTGGAAGTCTCTTGTGATGTTGAAAGATAACCCACGAAATTTTGTTGTAATTAAGAAAGAAATTCTGGGGTAAAACAGATTAGAACCATGATTTAGAGATTTTAGGGTTCTTGAAGTTGTGTATGAATTTTGGGTTGATAATTCATGTTTAATTGATAAAATTACACATGCCTTACGTTAAAAACATATGGTATATTGTTGTAATGTTGGTAGTAGAATTTTGGGATGTTTGGGTTTGGAAAATATGGATTTGGATGAAGAAAAGTGGTAGAACCCGTAACTGCAATTCTGCAGAAATCGAAATAACTGCTTGATCGATCGATCGAGCCTAGAGCTTCGATCGATCGAAGGTTCGATCGATCGATCCCCAAACCTCGATCGATCGACCCCTCCAGGTAGACTCATGTTTCCCTTATTAATTAGTTGAAACTCAATTTATTGTGAGATAATTCTTCGGCATCCTTAATAAAATGTTTTGGGGGATAGGGAAGACCAGTAGGACATGTGAATAAATTTTGGGACCCTTGATGACGGGCAAAGATTGTATTTTAGGATAATTACATAAGGGTAGGTAAATTTATGACTTAAATAGAAAGAGACACGTAAGTGAGTTACTTTGGGACAAATATGTATACCTACTGAATTTTATGATTGGGAGGATAGAATCCATGAAGCGTTAGGTAGTGGGTGGAAAACTTCCTCAAATTAAAGTAAGGTTTTGAATGGTTATACGTGATAACTAAATAATGTGAAATAAATAAAAATGTTGTAATTATGGGAATTGAGAATCTACCTATTAAATGACATGGTAATATTAGTATAGTTATATGTTTGTGTATGCATATACTATCTATGTGTGAAAATCATGCCCACGCTACTTGCTATCCCTGAGGTTTCCGCGCTGGGACAGTCTTATCTCGATGGGACCTTTATGGGGGATATTGACTTGTACCCTAGAAGATAGATATCCTTGGTACAGGCTATCGGAATGATAGTTCAGACGGTCCTAAGAGATGCGGGTATGTGCTTTCCTCTTAGAGACTTGGAATCTATGCTTCGCCTCATATTGTTTGTGTATAGGTATCCTTGGTAAAGGCTATCACAGTGATAGTTCAGACGGTCCTAAGGGACTTGGAATCTATACTTCGCCTCAATATTGTTTGAGTATGTGTTAATACAGTTCGAGAGTGATTCGGAATTTGTATTCCCTTAGTATGAGTGATACGGGGATTGGATAGTAGAGTATGCCCGCACTATAGTTTTATTTGGGGTGATGTTATGATATATATATTTTATGAGTAGTTAATATATATATGAAATTCTGAAATCTGGAACTGTCTACTGAAATGTGATATGTAGGACATGGTTGATGACTCAATTATAAATACTTGTTTTGAGAAAGTATAATATGTCACTGGAAAACTATATTGATTAATAAAGTCAAAATGAGAACTTCGGTTATTAATTGAAATATTCTTTTCAAACAATTGAATCTTGGAATTTTAAATCTTACGAGTAATCTAAGATAAGTTAAATCATTTGAAAGATTAGTGCGATAAATGATAAGACAAACCGTTGGGAAGGTTATTGCGATAGGTGTGCACATTAGAAGAGAGGTGAGATTTTCTCAAGAGAGTGTCGCACTAATATGTTGTTGCATTGGCATGTATCAATTTAAATACTTGCTAAACGTATTTTAAATCAAACACACTTTCGGTCTCTGACCCGTTTTTCTCTCTCTCTCTCTCTCTCTCTCTCCCTCTCTTGTATATATATGTATGTATTACAGGTGCCCAGCCACAGGGGCGTCTTTCTTAGGATCTTCTGGAAGGAACGCGCTGCAGCTTAAATGGGAGTTGCAGGTCTCTTGATTAGACGACTTCGTTCAATCAGATTCACTCTTAGTATTCTCATTTAGATGGGCATGTGTTGCCCTTTCCATTATTTCAATGTTATTGGACATTTGTATTTCAGTTATTTCCAGTATTGTTACTATGGGATTTATTCAGTTTGGATGTATGACTTTAGATTTCATATGTTGACATTCGATTGACGAATGTATTAAATTAATTGTACTATGTTGCAGAATTTAAATGTGGTGTGATTCTTACTTATTGAATGTGGTTAACTAAAATAAATAAATAATTTTTCTTTAAATAAAATTTGGAAAGTTTTGTATGAAAATGGTTTTGACATTTAGCTTAATTATTTAGGGTGTTAAATTGGAAAATTTATTTTTATCTACAGTGATGCTGAGAATGTACCAACTGTTTACCTTGATTTAATTTAATAAAGGAGTGATCGCCAGGTATTTAATTAGGCGGGGTGTCACATGTACTCCGGTCTGATGATCGTCTTTACCAGCTCAAGGGATCTCGCTAATAGCCCCGTCTTGTGCTCTATGGCCATCCCCAATTATCCAAATTTGGGGAGCCTAGGGGTCGAGGAGCCCTCATCGCCTCTGCTACACCGAGCCCAGACGACATCATCATAATCAACATCATCATCCTGGCCTTAATACCTGAAGGAGACATTTGCTGTAAAAAAGATTTGTACAATCAGCATCATCATCCAGGCCTTAACACCTTAATTCTAAATTCCAAAACAACATCATCTAGATCATAATATCAATAATTACTAAAAATATGAAACATCCCCACCCCCACCCCTACTTCCCACACACGCACACTACACAGGAGTGAAAATGATAAAGTTCAAATCAATTAAAAGCATTAAAATGGAGTGATAAAGTACATATTGGAATACTTATTACAAATTGAAAAATTGTTTCGAATTCGGGTTATCTTAAAAAATGGATTGATATTCGTTAAAAGCAGCCAAGTCATCCACACTACTATTTAGACGCTTTGGCTCTTGTAGGACATCTCTTTGCATATTTCACAAATTCATTAGCACCTCTGCGAAAAAAATCCCGCATTCTATTTGTCTCACCTATCCACTCTTTGTGTTTCGGATATCCCATCATTGCTACCACAACTAATCACCAATAGTATCAATAAAGCTTAGATTTATAGTATGTTTCATTTAATTTCATTTAATTTCTATTTCCTGCATCTCCTCTAAAGGGTGAGTGGTCCTATTCAAGACCGCATATTTCTATAATATATTTAACAGCTCATGCACATTTTTACGATTTGAGAAAAATTCGGAAGCATATCCCCATAGTTCTCCAAGTACACGACGTAGATTGGAAAGTGGTAGTATTATTTCAATTTATCAAAAGAAATAACAGTCACACTTGTCATTCTAGTATGTACCCAGATAACATTAGGATACGACTACAGAACTTCCTCCAAAAGTAACAACTTTAAGGCACTAAGAATATTATTATATAGAAATTATGCAGTCCCAAGATGTCGAAGCGGGACAATTCAAAAGATCTCATTACAGGGGGCAATGCCTCTCGAATGGGTCTAAGGGATTTTGAATGCATATGCATAAGAACTAGAAGGATAGTATCTATGCGCACTATATGTAATTTTGAGTATGTTTCTTTTAATTATCATACTATATATGTATTATTCGTTATACAAAGTAATTTTTAAAGAAAGTTGAAAAATCCCACCCCCATATGGACAATAATCCAGTGGTCATGCCACTTTTAAAATTAAACAACCCAACATCGATCCATTATAATTCAACCGCAATGGCAACAACAAATGTGTATCCCGTACTCCTGATAATTCATCTACTCAATTAATTATTTAATCAATCAAACTAACAATTAAAGTATACAATTATTAATTTACTAATTTACAATGAAGGGCAATCCTACTTGCATATGAAAGGGGCACTAATTATTAATTTACAAAAAAAATTATCAACCAATCAATATTAAATCAATCAATTCTTTTACAAGGGTCACTACAATATGAGGGTCTATATCTAATAAACCAATAAAAATTTAATTAAAAAAAACACACACGCGCATATACACCCCCTGCCCCCTGGCCAACCACCTCCCCCCCCCCCCCCACCCGTTGCCCCTGACCACCACACACACACACACACATATATATGCACACATGCACATATACACACACATATATATACACACACAAACACACACACACCCAAACACACATACCCCCCGCCCTGCTGCCTCCCCCCCCCCATACACACACATGCACATTTAGACACATATATACACACACGCACATATACATACACATATAAATACACATATACATAAATGGGGGAGAAATAGAGAGAAAACATACCAAAGTTGTAGAGAGAGAGAGAGAATCCGCTACAGAGAGAGAGAGAAATGGAGGGAACAAATTCAGTGGGAAAAAGGAAGGGGGAGGGTTTTTTTTACTGACAGATTTGTCACGGACGTGTCATGATCATTGACTGTGACAGGTTTTTCTCACGGACTTTTCACGGTTAATGACCGTGAAAAAAATGCGTGGTTTAGTGTCACGATCATTAACCGTGACAAGCTTGGCCTCTAAAAAGGTGACAATTTTACCATTTCGGTGTAGTATTTTAATTAAAATGGTTTTATTTTTGGAAAATTAATATAGCCATGTGGAGAAATTTAATTTCTACAAATAAATTGGGAATTACTAAGGATGTAATTTGGACATTTTGAATTGAATAGATTATTTATAAATACCTTCAAGTTTAAAATATTAAGTGGAAGAGGGGTTTCTCCATTGATATTTTAAAATTGTAATACAATTAAATTCTCATGTCATCTTTAATCTAGCCCCTTTAAGATGGTATTAATCATGGAATCGTGGTAATTTCAAAATTTATATGTAATAGTATATTGAAATTGAATGTGAGTTAGTCTATTCCTCCCATCAAGGAATTTCTACACGAGCAAATCTAATTTTAAGGAATTAACTGATTGTATACACATAGACATAATTATTGATATCCTCATCGTCGAAGTCAATATCATTATATATTGGAAAATAATTATTTGTCTATTAAATTATGTACAACACAATTTTCATTGCCTGTTAGGAAAACATAATTTAAAGATGAAAACATCTCTAGTTCAGTGTGAGGTGATTTAAGTTCCCATCAACAAGTCTCAATTTATAAAGGAACTAGTGTTGAGAATTGATATATGCAAAATAAAGAGTTTCAGCCATGTAAATTTGATTAATCAAACATTAGAAATAGGTAAAACCTAAAACTAGGTTTGAAGAACAAACCTATGGTTTAGAATACAAAACTTTGTAGATTCGATTGTAATTTTAAATGGAGAAAAATAATTGTTGATGATTAACTTTTGACTTCTTCTGGATCACTAAAAGTTTGCTTTCCCTCCTGCAAAGCTCAGATCTTCAAGTGTATAATCCTCCCCAAAGTTAGGTAGGTTGATGGACACCTTTTGAGATGAAAACTCTTACTTATGATTGACATGTGGCTATCTCTCTCTATCTATCTTCAAAAAAAATTGAATAGTATTTTTTTCCCATATCTATCAAACACTAGTGATGCATAATAATGATTAAAACTCCTTTACACACCTTCATATACAATTACCAAAGGTTGTCTTGGGCAAACTGTGTTATTTGAGAGTCTAATCCTAACCACTTAGGTATTTCATTACACTGGGTCCTAAGACAAATAATTAAATTAGTTCCAAATGAATACTTAGAAATCCTAAATTACATTTACAATAATTTACTTCCTTTATTTATTTAATCATAATTGTTGGTGTATAAAAATAGAGGGGGTTCAAATTTATAAACATAGATAAGTAAAGATAAACAATCAAGGAAAACGCCCAACAATGAAGGGTCTTAAAGTAGTTCGGCTATAAGTAGAGCCTCCATCCACTCTTGGAATCATTTCACGTGATTACGATAGCTCAGTATGGGGTGTTTTTGTTCTTGATTAAATCATCCTTTTGAGCTAAGGTAGATCATGCATTTATACTCATTAGGAACCTAATAGATGGAGTGCTTTTATATATTGAGGCATTTACATTTGTATACAATAAATATGACCATTCATATTTACTATTGGTCACTGTTCCACCCGAGTAACCTTTTCTAGCTGGGGTGACCACATAGTAGGAAATTTTTTTACTTTTCATTGTTCCACGTAGCAGAGTAATTTTCACATTTAACAAAATCCCACAATGATCCCTGCTTGATGATTGATCATAAGTACGGAGTATTGTTCAATATCTTTCTCGGCATGATGTCTGAGAGTTGGTCGGCACCCGACTTCTAGGAGTTTTTAAATTTTTTATCAATATTTTTGCTAATGGATTTTTTGTGAATTACCCGAACTTTAACGAATCGCGAAAGGGTACACTAATCTTTTTTCCCATTGGGAAGCATGAAACCGTCGGTAGTGCAGTCATTTGTTCATTTAATCATTTCTTTCCTACTTTCGAGGTAACATATAGAAGGATCGTTGTTTCCCTCCATTTTCTTTACCTCAAAATTTCTTCGCTTAGATTTTTCCTTTCTTTTCAATATTTTCTTTTTCGCCTTCATTACTTGCTATTTCCCATCGTTTTCAGTCTTTGTAATCTCTCCCTTTCTCTTCTTTGATTTTTCTTTCTTTCAATCATGGTGTACATAGTACATGATGGTTCTTTAGAAGAGTTTAGGGAAAAAGTAAAATTACTTGTTGGGTAGGTTTAGAGATTGATAATATCCCTGTTGATGTGTATTTTTTGGATGAGGGTCATTGGATTCCCACTTTATTCATTCTTAAGTGTGGTGTAAAGTTTCCCCCAAGCCCACTTTTCGTTCAATTTCATCATTATTTTGATCTTGTCCCAGTAAGAATAGGTCCTAAAACTGTTAGGGTTGTAAATGGAGTTAATAGGTTAAATGAAATCCATGGAAATCGCAATGGGATTCCCAATTTGATGTTCTTCTACAAGTGGGGAACCACTAATGATAATACATATTATATGAAGACTAAGCAGGACAATAGGGAATTGGTGGTTAAATTACAATATTCCAACAAAGATAACTGGAATTTTTGTGTCATAGTGAAGAATTTTCAATATGCCCCCTTCCCATGGGTGTAACATACACTGGACCCAGAAGCCCCCAGGAAGGACATGGCATAGGTCATCCTTTGACTTTTTAATTTCTTCCCCTGTTTGTTAATTGTCTGATGTTGTGTCGACTAACTGATTTGTTTTGTTTTCGTGTATATGGTTGAAAAAAAAAGTGCCCATAGGAAAGTGAGGCTAATATTGATGACCTCAAGTATTTGTGGTCTATTCATCAAAGAGTTAGATAGGAGCATCTTTGGGCAGCTTATGTCCTGTTAGAATACAAGAGTTTTGTCACTTCCTTTGTTACCTGACTAACAATCATTTTTCCCTAATAAACCACAAATTTGGATGAGGAACTAATGTATACCTCCCTTGCTATTAAGTTAAGTGGATAAGAGGAAGATATTTTCCAAGGAGGAACTTCTTTTTCTTTTGTGTCCCTTGACCTTACTACTATCCCCACCTCACCCACTATAAAAATGGTGAAGAGAACAATTCCGAACATGTTGGATGGATTTCGGTCTCCCCCCCCCCCCCCCCATTCTAAAAAGTGTATTACTGAAATTTAGAAGAGGTCTCAGGTTACTAAGAAGAGGCCTCAAGTCCTCAATACTAAAGAAGCCTGAAGTACTGAACCTCATATCAAGAGGTTAAAGAAAAATCAACCCGAGTTCCAAGAGTTAGCAAAAAAATCCAATATCGGGTAAGGAAGAATTGAAGATTGATATTTTGTGATCAACCTTGTAATGTCCAGGGGTTTGATGAAGGCTGATACTGTTCCAGCAAATAGGTCGGTGCCAACCCCTATGTATAGAGCCAGACTAGTTGAGAGGGCCAGTCAAAACTTGGACTTGGTAACTTCTGAACTCATTTATTTATCTTCAATACTTTTTGTTCCACTCCTTATATACTGATGTTGTATAATTACCCATTTTAGTTCTTGGTGGATTATAATAAAATGCTGGCGAAGGATGACCAGCTTGTAATACCCCGTATTTTTGTGATATTTATTTATGGGATTAATTGAATTAAATGTGTATTAATTGGAAATTAATCCGGATTAAAATACTAGCGAGATGCGAGTTGGTATTTGATTTTAATGAGTATATATGGCTATATATATGAATATTGAATTATCAAATTGTCGTGAGATTGATATACGGAAATTCGGGAAACTTTGTTGAGACGCGTGTGACAGTCGTGTCAGGAATATATTTATTTTAATTAAAAAGTGAATTTTATTTCTATTAACCGTATGGTCGTTTTGAGTGCGCCAACGCATCCGGAAGGGTTGTAATAGTGAGAAAACACTAGCCGGGGGTTTAGTTTGGGTCCCGAGGCATTTTTAGGCCATACCGGCAACGTATAAGGGTAGTTTGGTAATTTTGGAATTTTGGGAATTAAAACCCACGAAAATTAGGAATTAAAATCTGACTTAACCTTTATCCACTAAACCCACTAACTACACTAATTGACTTAATGGGCTACGGGAGTTATTGGAAATAGGTTTAGGGTTTCCTAAGACAACCTCTAGCCACCATTGTCATCTTTAGAGAAGAAGTTGTAGAGAGAGAGAGAGGAGAAATTCTGCAGAGAGAGAGAGAGAAAAATTCAATCTTCAACATAAAATTCAGAGATATATCAGAGGCAAGTGGATTAATTACGTTAATTGCATTGAATGTTTCTTCCATGCTTAGACATTTCTGAAAATTTCATTATTTTTGGGAGATTTATGAAAACCCATTAAATTGGAATTAGAAGCTTACATTTTGATGAGGAATCGCATGTAGAATTGTATTTAGGTGATTATTCTGATGATAATATATCTTGTATGAAACAAAAACGGATTTAATTATGACCATTGCTGATCTTACAAATTTCTAGGGTTCATGTTCTTGAGATTGGTGAAAATTGTAGAGACTTGATAATTGGGTGATGATTAGGATGAATTAACCCCATAAACATGTTATTATATGACCTAAGTATGTTTAGGAATGATTAGAAACCTTGAACAATTGTTGGATTGATGTTTAAATGTGATTAGAGATGAAGAGAAGTTGGAAAAACGAATTTGGGAAAATCTGGGCTCGAAACTGGCCTCTCGTTAGAAGACCTGCCCAGGTCGTTCGAATGAGCTCGTTCGAACGAGCTTCTAACGACTTGACAGTTTGACTTCTAACGAGAGGGATGTTCGTTCGATGACTATCATTCGAACGAGATCTCGTTAGAAGGCCCACTTCGTTCGAACGAACTCTCGTTCGAACAGCCTCATTCGAACGAGACTTCTAACGAGCTGACAGTTTAGGATTTTTGGCCTGTTTTGATTTTGCGTGTCCCGTAACCTTATTTAATTGTAGAGATAACATTCCCTTGAAGATAAATTGATATAGTAGGGACATTTGGGATATATAGAGGAGTAAAACATAGAAGTGTAATTTAAATTGAATGGAAATTCTGGAATAGGACGTGAGTGACTATTACGATGTGAGAATTATTGACGGCTTAAATAATTATATTAACCCAGAAAATGTAAATTGTGTAACATTATAGTCGGTACAAAAATGAGAAGTGTACCACAAATAAATTATGGTAATTACTGGGATGTGTGCATGCTTAGTAAGTATATGATATTATGTGTATGACATAACTACCATACTTGCTATCACGGGAGGTTTACGTTCGCTTAGGGCCCTCTAATCCTTGTGTTGCCCGAATTTAGATTGGTACCTCGAGAACATAGGTCAGAGAAGGACTTATTGGGAAGTTAATAAGTCTGCTGATCGTGGGAGCGTAGGTATGTGCGTGACCCATGTGATGTGACTGTGTTCGCCTTCATTGTTTGTGATTGATGTTTTCTGAGAACGATTCCTGAGAGATTCGGAATGCGTGATCCTTATGTACGTGAGGTACCGGGATGGATAGCAGAGTATGTGTGCACCGCAGCTTAGTGTCGGGGTGCTTGTATTGTATATTTATGATGTGAATAATATACACTTAAATAATGAGAACTTTCATGTTAAGTATTATGAGTATAATTATGGTAATGTTTTGAGAAGTTATAACGGGATAACGGGTAGAGAATTATATTGCTAATAATTGAGAACCCGAGTTTAAGTAACGCCCTATATTTAGTTGATAATGCTAGAATGCATAATGAGAATCGAGTAGTAACGGGTAGAACTTATTACAGTTTGGTTAGTTACGTATATCACTTAGATGGGTATGGTACGTTAGGAGTGCACAATTAGTCGAGAGGTGAGTATTTCATGTGAGTGCACGTCCTAACATGTATTTTGCATTCATTGTTTTAATGTTATTAAAACACTTGCTATTTTAAAATACTCTCCACTTTCGGGCTCTGACCCGTTTGCTTTCAAATCTATTTTTTGTAAAAACCATTTTACGTGCCCAGCCACAAGGACACCATGCTTAGGATCCTCATTCAGGTGACGAGCTGTAGCTGTTTGTGGAAGTTACAGGACTTTGCTAGTAGACGCTTCATCTATCTTGACTCTATATTCAGCTTTCATCAGTTGTAGGGCATGTCGCCCATTTCTATTAGAAATATTTCCTATTTCAGATTTTCAGACCTTTTGGCATGTAATTAATTCAGGATACATTGTTTACTTATTTCAGTTGTGGGATTGTTGTGAGGAGTTTTCCTCCGGACTTATTATTATTTTGTTGTTTATTCTATTGCTTCATTATGGTGAATGGTTGTTATTCTTTCATTATCCTTTTACTGTATGTTAATCAGACTTAAATTAAAATTTGGCAACTTACTTTTTAAATACTAGGTGGTTAGTAACCATTAAAAATGTTTTCGACCGTGATGCTATTAACTGAACCAACTTGGCATTTTGTATTGATTTAATAAAGGAGTAGCAACCCGGTATTTAATTAGTCGGGGTGTCACACAGCTGAAGGCTGCCTCTACTGATGTAGAGGAAGATTCTAAGGTCTTATTGAAATCTTTGCAAGCATGTAGGGAAGACTTAGAGAGAGAGAGTGAGAGAGAAATACCTAGAAGGATAAGGTTAAGGTAGACGATGATAGGTAAAATTAAGTAGATGAAAAATAAAAGGATGGTGATAAAAAATTGACTCTGGTCGAGCGAAAACTAACAGAAGTTGAGAGAGGGACAAAGGATGTTGAAAACATGATTTAGAGGCTGAATACTGATAATATTGATCAGATGTCAATGATTAAGAAAAATACGGAGGATGTTGATAATAAATGGCACTAGTGCAGCTATCCAAATGGAGTATGCCAAGAATCTCTCCTATAAGGATGGTTTCTCGGATATCCTAAAGGAGGTCGACATCCACGATGACTTAATTATTTCATAGACTTGACATGGGAACTCCTCCTAACATGGATGAGGATTTTGGTGATGATGAGGTCTCTAGGTAATACTCCTTGGTGCATGTGGATATTTTCGACCTACTTCCTCCTGAGCCAACTTCTAGTCAGGACAAGGACAAAGACAAGGACAAGGTTTAGCTCCTTCCATCTAGTTTTTTACATTTCTTTTATGTATTTTCAATTTCTTCATCTTTTATTTTGTAATGGAATCACCTCTGTAATATTTGCCTTATCAATGAAATGAAAACAACCTTATTCAATATTTCCAACACTTCTTGATGTTTTTTTCTTATTTTATCATTGCTTCTTCTGTTTCTTAGTTCGACCTTTATACTTATTCTTATAAATTCTCAATTTGACGTTGGGAAAAATATGATAGTTTTTGCTGAATTTGATTTATTGATATGATGCAAAAGTCTTCTTGAAGCAGGTCATTTAGATTTTATCAAACAAAAGTTAGTGGGGTTGCTCATCTCAAATTCCTCCAAATAAGTGAATGATGTCTGTGTTCATCTTCACTACCTTCCCTATAGGGTTGTTGAAAATAATGCTACCAGTAATGAACGTAATGAACGTAATGAACAACTTTAGGAATACCACAAACTTTGCCTGGAATTGCTTTATTCTGATTATGAAAATAAATACAAATCCTTGATCGAGGTTTGGAGATTTTGCTAATTAAGGAAGTTGAAACTTTTCAAAAGATTGCTGCACAACTAGAGAAAGAAAATAACGCTCTGAGGAATGAGATGGATATCCTGAAGAAGACAACAAATCTTAGGGCAAATAAAAGTGTCTTATTCTTTGAGATGGAAAATACTAGACATCTATAGGAACTAGAGACTTTAAGGAAGATAAAAGCCAAATCTGGGAAATCTTCTAGGGAAGTCATGGTTGCTCGGACAATTATAGATGAAAAAAAACTAAGAAAACCTTATCCGACAAAGCATCTCTACTATAGGAGAATGAAAAGGATATCTAAAAACTCCAAGATAGGACGAACCGTCTAACTTTTCACTTCCATAAGAAATCGACAGATGTCTGGATGGATGTATATGATAAAGAATTAACCTGCTTGGATAAACACATGGAGCATGATAGGTCAGAAGGGTATTAATGGGGTAAGTTGAACTTATTGGGACTGCTAAAGATACCCTCGGGAAATGAATTATGACACTCACACTATCAGAGGATGTTGGATTATCCTGATCCACCCTTTAAGATTGAAGTCAACTGGATTCCAACTAATGCCATTTCTCAAAGCCTAATTAGAAAATATATTGGAGATTTTTATCTTCAAGGAAAGGATGAATATGTTTCCCCCCACATCTACTGGATCGGCCGATCAACAGATGTACTAAAATAAGAGATTTTAGATCTACAACCTTGACCAGCAGCCTTGATAAACCTCCTGCTGGGATGAGCGGAGATGAAGGAAAATATCATTTAGAATAGACTTGTAGTTACTAATTTTAAGACATTTATATTGTAACATAGAGTGCTTGGCAAAAAATGAAGTTATTTTTTAATATGTATGTTTTTTTATCCATGTTCATCTTTATTTAAGCTTGTGATTAGTTTAATCAGCTTGCCAAATAGTTAATTTTCCTTTTGATAAGTTACATAGCTTGCCGACTAGGTAATCTGCTTAAATGATAATTGTTTGGTTCATGGTTGAACCCATTTGTAATGCCTTAGATTCTACTAATTCACTTATATAAAACTATAAGTAGTTTTGTTCAACTAAGTGTTTGCATTAGTTATCATTAGCGACCAAGTGTGTTAGGAATGTACAATTATTCCTCTCTTTAACCCAGTCAGGAAAAACATCTCGTGTTTATAAATGAAGTTTTACTAACTTCTTGTTATTGACGTGTCAAAGACTAAATCATACATGAATTCTAATTTTTTTTGAAGTTATATAAGTTTGAATTAGAGAAACTTCAAATCTAAACTTTTTTAATGTTGGAAAACTTTTATATCAGAAAAGTTTGAATTAAAAAAACTTACAATCTAAACTTTTTTTATGTCGAAAAAGTTTGAAGTTGGAAAAATCTTCCAATCTAAACTTTTTTGAAGTTGTAAAAGTTTATCATTGGAGGATGGATATCACCATACACATAAAAGGAAGCATAATTCGCAAAAGGTCGCATATTCATTATTCTCCTTCCAGTGTTTCCATGCGATATGTTCCTGGTCGGATAACTGTCGAGATATGGTATGGACCATGTTAATTTGTCTTCAACTTGTTTCCCTTCTTGATTACCTTCTTATGTATAAAATCACCTTATTGTAGGTTGGTCTACTTGACCCTCCGGTTGTAGAACCTAACAATTTGTTGTTGTTAAGCAGTCATCCAAACAACAACATCCTCTATAACTTCCTTGCTTCAACCATGTTTATATCAAATCACCTCATAATATTACTTTTAAGGGAGTCAAAATTCAATACACCGTGATTCATCGTACCTACTTTAGTGGGTACCATTACCTTAGTACCAAATGCGAGCATGTACAAAGTCTTCCATGTTGTTGTTCTTGGTATAGTCTTATAAGCCCAAAGGACACTATGAAGCTCGATGATCCAATTCCCTTTAACACCATCTAACCTTTTTCTCAACCCATCAAGTAGAGTCTTGTTAGTAATATATGTCTGACTATTGTACTATTGATGTTTAGATCATGAATGACATTTTTTAATACTCAGATGGATGCAATATCCCTTAAACTCGTCATTTTCAAACTGGGTATCATGGTCGGTGATAAAAGCATAGGTCATCCCAGAGTGGTATATGATCTGCCTCCATAAAAACTGAAAAACTCTCTGATAAGGCATATCAACCAAAGGCTCAGCCTCCACCCATTTTTAAGAAGTAATCCACTGCTATAAACAAAACCTTGAATCTTCCTTTTCTGGTCGGCAATGAAATGACCAAGTTTATTTCCTAGAAAGAAAATGGCCAGGGAGAAGTGATGCGACTTAGGATGATTTATATTTGGTGATTTTGAGGGTTCTTTCGTATGATGATTTTGAGGTCACAAATGATTCTGATTCGGTCGAAATAGTCAGAATAATATAACCAGGAGTATAGTTCGAATCCAGAGTCAATTTTAGACCAAACCGATACCTATTGAAGGCAATTTGGTCATTTTAAAAATAAGGGTTAAATGACCAATGAAAATTGGCACCCTATATCTGATAATTAGAATTGGGGGTTAGGTTTCATAACTCACAAAACATAGAGAGACCATTAGAGAGAAGGGGGAAACAAATTCCAAAACTTAAGAAGGGATTCTTGAGGAATTGGACTTGAATTATGCACCCAAATTATCAAAGGAAGAAGGATGGAGGGAGAAGAACATCAATCCACCATCAATAACACAAAATAAGACCCCAAAAACTATAAGGAAAGTGTTTATTTCCAAATCAAATTAAAGTTATAATACCCATGTGTAGGGTTGCATGAATAGTTACATGATATTATTTTCTTGGAGAAAAAAAAATGATTATGTTACAAGTTTGGGTAGGATTGAATGTAACTTATATTCATATATGTGGAGGATTAAAAAAAAGGAGAAATATGATTACTAATACGTATATAAATATGAATTAAAATGGGTTGAACACGAAGAACACCATTTTTGAGGTTTTAAATCATATTTAGAGTTTGATGATTCTTGAGATGATTTCCCAAAATTTTGATGACGAATTTATGTTAAAAATAGTCTCTATACATATATTTGATGTTTGGTTATGTTGGGAGAGATTTATAGAAGGTTTCATGAGAGTTTGATGGGTTAACAATGGAAAAAAATGAAGTTGGGCCGAAGATGTCAACCCAGGGTCGATAGATCGACCAGAGTTGTCGATAGAATGACCCTTTTTGATGATCGATCGACCAAAGCTAAATTTGGGTTCTTTTCTTGGTTGAGTGTTATTTGATTTCCAACGATCGAGGGGAACCTTAGTGATGATATTATACCTATCAAAGGGAACACCAATAAGTATATTTTTTAGGTCTGATACAATCATTGAGTCTAAGACTTGGAGTATGGACTCACGAGGATAAACCGACTGAGTCGTGTATTGAGAAATTTTGTATTCGAGTTACGGGGAGAGTAAACGTCAATCCAAGGTGCAAACCAGAAGGTTAGAGGTAACTTAACTACTGAAATCTATAAAGGGGTAACTAGGGCCCTTAAAGATGTCTTTATACTCGAATAAATATGATTGGGAAGTAAATAGTGAAGTAAAAAGATATATAGTAGGGTAAATGATGATTTAACTACTAATATTTATAAAGGGGTAACTAGGACCCTTAGAGTTGTGTGAATACTCAAACGTATACGATAGTGTGATAAATCATAAAATATAACGTACGGTAAGTATTAGAGAGAAATATACTATGTACTAATATGAAGGTTTAGGCTGTGTGAATGCCTATTTTATGATTATTTAGGTTGTGTGAATACCTAAAGTGTATTATTAGTATATTGGTGATCGATGTATGATTCTGCGCCAATATATCTATATAATATGAGAGAAGGGTGTTTGAATAGTAAAATGATTTAACGGTTGGGATCAAATTTTTTGGGGTGATCTAAGGGTGCGAGGTTTCACCATGTCACCACTTAGCATTGTGACATGGGAAATGAGACACTCCAAGACTTCAACCCAAACCCCAACCCGTCTTCTCATTTTATCCCTCTCGCTTATCTGATGTCTCCCTTGAAAACCCTACATCTCCTCAGCCGTCGCCCCTCCTCCATCGTCCCTCCTCCTCTCCACGTCTTCCTCCTCTTCAGAGCACCCCTAGAGGTAATCTCCATTTATCTTCATTTTGTATATAGGGTTTCTTTTGGGTGTTTTTTGTTTTCGATTTTCACAAGGTATTTTGGATTTTAACAAGGTATTTCATAGTTCCTCCTTTCATGTCTTCCTCCTCTTCAGAGCACCCCTAGAGGTAATCTCCCTTTATCTTACTTTTGTATATAGGGTTTCATTTGGGTGTTTTGGGTTTTTGATTTTAACAGTGTATTTTAAGAGGGTATTTTGCAGTGGTTACGATCATACCCATCAGAATCTGCTTAAATTAATATTTTGTTTGGTGTGTAGATTTGTCATTTGAATAATTTCTTCCATAGGACAGAAAAGGTTTTCTCAATACATGGGGTTCTTTATATGATGTTAGATTCAAAAAAATGTTATGTTATTTATTAAGCATCCATTGTTTAACATATATGATTTATTTTTCATGCTTTATTTTACAGATTCAAAACAATGTTATGTTCTAATACATTTCTTAAGCTTTATTTTACAGATTCAACCATGAAATCGATATTCTATCATACTCATTAATGGTAATATTCTTCATATTAATTTTTTCATTTGTTAAAACATTAATTTTAATGACATATATGATGTTTTGAATTCAAAGAATGTGAATTGATTTTTAGATTTTTCTTAAGTTAGGACAAAATTTTATAAACCTTAAAGGTCAATGGCTTGTAAATATGCATGTTTTACAATTTTTGTTTTGCATTTAATATGTTGGAATCATATTTGCATAATTTCAATTTAGTTGTATGTAATGGTTTTGAATTAGATATGTTTAGTTGTTTAATGTGAGATGTTTTCCCCATAATTACATGTGAACGTGAACTATAGAATTATATTTTGAGTACTATTACATGTTAATGTGAACTACAAATTTATACCTTGGTTCACTTTTATGTTTATCTTTGGTTTGTTGGATTGGGTGTTTGTTGAACGTGAATTACATTAATGTGGGATTTTTTCTTTCTTTATAAATAGGTTTTTGTTTGGAAAATAGGTCTTAGATCACACTAGGTCTTTAGGCATATTTTAACAAGAAGTAGTCATTGATTGTTGAGTTTTTACTTTTAAAATGGGGTTTAGAATGTCAAAAATTAGAATTCCTTGCAATATCTAAAATATTATCCCATTTAACATTGGTAGTTAAGGTTCAATTTGACATTTTTGGCAAATGTGATATATGTTTGTCTTAAACCTTTGATTAGAAGTTATGTGGGTGGTATTTTTTTTCAGGTTTTTATTCCGTAGACATTATTTTTAATTTTTCAAAATGATTGAGATTCTATATGAATTCATGATGAAAAGGTTGTCACCTTCCTCAATTTGTTTGGTTGTTTACATATGCCATTGTAGATAGCTACATATAAACAATAGTTGAATTTGTTTGGTTTTTTTCCATAAATTAGGTGTGTATTTAATGGTTGAATTTATCATATATTATACTTGTCCCAACATCTCTGAATTTTTCTTTCATACATTTATATTTTGAGATTTATGTTTCGAATTTTTTGGATGTTTTTCTTTTGTCAATTAGGTATACACTTTGTCCTTAATAATTTTCAAATGTTCACTAATCCCGAGTAATTGAATGTTGTTTAATGGGTGCAGGGAATGTGCTTGATCAAATTGCTAAGAGTCACTGGAATTTTTGGCTTATGATGATTTGCTTTACAATTTTTGTTTAGTGCAGTCACAATTTTTCTTTTATATTATTCATCACTGCCATATATTTTGTTAATGTTTATCTATTATTCACGACTCCTTATATGATGTATTTTTCTTCTTCTAATTTGTTGTTTTATTCTGATTTGGTTCATGATGGCTCAGTTACTTTAAGGTGTAAGCCGCTCTCCACGAGCTAACTGAGTAGATGATTTTGAAGTTTCTTTAATGATTATATAAAAAACAAGGTTGGTATTGATTTAGATTTTTCCATAAAAAAATAATAGTTTGGGGTTCAAACTCTCTTTCTTTGTTTTTATGTTTTTCCCCTTTAGATTCAGATTTTTAGTTTAGGGTTCAAACTCTCTTTCTCTATTTTTATTGCAGCTGTCATTCACCAAAGGTCCATTAACTCTATACCATATTCACTAAAGGTATATCATTCATCAAATATTATATATTCTCACCCTTTTCTCAATCCTCTTTAATATGGTTTTATTTTCAATTACACAGTGCAAGAGAAATGTAAAACTATGATGAACTGTTGTTTCATTATGGCTATTCCTATCGTGATGCACCATACAAGAGGGATTCATATCGAGGTTACATCCAGAGCAATCTCTGTAAGAACTGCACATTGCATTTGAGTGCATATTGCATATTGCATTTAAGCGCACATAGCATGTCGGGGTTATGCTAGTGAATGCCCTAATGTGACTATATGTCACAACTGTGGACTACCCGGGCATATTGCATCGGAGTGCACTACAAAATACCTATGCTGTAACTGTCGCAAACCTCACCATGTGGATGAAAGTTGTCCAAATGAGGGCATCTGCCACACCGGTGGTAAGATGAGGCACCGTGCTAAATACTGTTCAGTTGCCCCACAAGCATCTGGTGACCTAAGACTCTGCAATAACTGCTCAAAACAAGGGCATATGGCAACTGATTGTACCAATGACAAGGCTTTTAAGAACTTGTAATACCCCGTAATTTTATTGATTATTATTTAAGGGATTAATTAAATTAAATGAGAATTAATTGGAATTAATCCGGATATAAATACTAGAGAGATGTTATTTGGTATTTGATTATGATGTTAAAATTTAATATTTCATGAGTATTGAAAATATTAAAGTTATCGCGAAGCTGAAATACGACAATTTGAGAAATTTAGTTGGGACGCGGGTATCAGTCGCGTCAGGAATGAAATTATTTAAATTAAAAAGTGAATTATATTTTTATCAACCGAATGGTCATTTTGAGTGCGCTAGCGTGTTCGGAAGGGTCGAAATAGTCAGAAAACACTAGCCGGGGGTTTAGTTTGGGTCCCGGGGACATTTTTAGGCCAAACCGGCAACCTAGAAGGGTATTTTTAAAATTTTAAAATTTAAGGAATTAAGACCCACGAATTTTAGGGTTAATTTAGATATTATTAATGAACCCACTAAGTCCATTATCATCATTAGGTAAGTTAGAGTGCTACAGGAGTTAAAGGGAGAGCTTGAAGAGGTTCCAAAAGAAACCTCCAACCACCATCACCATCCTTGGGAGAATTCTGTAGAGAAAGGGAAAAATTAGCCTTCATTCACCAACATCAATTCAGAAGAACAAATCTAAGGCAAGGGTTTCGATGTTGTTATTTTCAATGAACATTTCCTCCATGTGTAGTGTAGAAAACTGTTTATGTCTTGGAAATTTTGATGAAGAATACCCAATAGAATTATTGTTAAACTTGTGGTTTTGGGTAGGAATTTGCATGTAGAATGATAATGGGAGAATTCAAATACAAAATAGAACTTTTAATGATCTGAAAATGGATTAATAAGGTGTATTTTTATGAAATTAAATTATGGGTTCAAGTTCGGGGCAAGAATTGGGGATTTATGATTTTGGCATGTTAATTTATAAGATTTGACCCCAAAAGTATGTTAAGGAATGATCTAGGGTGACTAAAAATAGTTTACAAACATTTAAAACATAATTTGGATAGTCTTAGGGTGGAGTTAGATAAGAGAAGAAAGAAGAAAAACGGAATTGGAGATTTCTGGGCAAAGTCTGCCATCTCGTTAGAAGACCTGCCCAGGTCGTTCAAACGAGCTTCTAACGAGATGACAGTATCCCTTCTAACGAGTTGGTAGTTCGTTCGAAGCCTTTAGTTTGAACGAAACTCGTTCGAACAACCTCTTTCGAACGAGACTTCTAACGAGTTGACAGAATGGACTTTTAGTCCTGAGTTTATTTTAAATGTCCCGTAGACTTAATTAATGGAGTAATAACCTTCCCGTATTGACTAGTGGGTATAATTGTGAGATTGGGGTACGCTGAGGAGTAAAAAATTAAAATCTTAGTAAACCGGATGACATTTGTGGATTAGGAAACGAGTACCTAATTACGACGTGAGAAGAGTTGACAACTTTAATGTATATAAATCGAGGACTTGTAAACGTATAACACTAAATGATGGTATAAGAACGAGAAGTATACCTCTATTAATATTTTGAGATATATAAGATTTGCGAAGGCTTAGTATATGTGGTTATCTGTGTATAACATGCCTACCATACTTGCTATCATGGGAGGTCGGCATTCGATTAGTGACATCTAATCTTTGTGTGCCTACAGGGGGATTTAGATTGGTACCTCGAGGACATAGGTCAGAGAAGGACTTATTGAGAAGTTAATAAGTCTGTTGATCATGGGAGTGTAGGTATGTGCGTGACCCGTGGGATGTGAACTATGTCCGCCTCCATTATGTGTGATTGTTGTTATTTGAGAACGATTCCTGAGAGATTCGGAATGCGTGGCACTTATGTACGTGATGTACCAGGATTGGATAGCAGAGTATGTGTGCACCACATCTTAGTCTCGGGGTGCCAGCATTCTATATTTATGATGAGAATAATATACTGTTAATTAAAATGAACTGTCATGTATAAATGTGGGTAATAATAATAGCAACGTTTTTGTAAAGATAAAATGGAAAATCTCAAGTGATTAGCATTACTAATATGGGAAACTGAGAAGAAAAGTAAAACTCTCTGTTTAAATGAAGATGCCAGAATTAAATCGTGAATTATATAGAAATGTTAGATTTTGTATTGGACTAGTTAGATACGGGAATAACTAGAATGGGTACGGGTACGATAGGAGTGCACAATTAGTTGAGAGGTGAGGAACTCAGGTGAGTGCACACACTATCATGTACTTTATATTCACTATTTAATTATATTAAACACTTGCTATTTTTAAACTGTTTTCACAATCGGGCTCTGACCCGTTTACTTTCAAATCTATCTTTTTGTAAAACCTTTTAGGTGCCCAGCCGCAAGGATACCAAGCATAGGGCTTCCATTCCGGTAACGTACTATAGCTGCTGTGGAAGTTACAGGACCTTGACAGTAGACGCCTCCACTTCCGATCTTGACTCTATATTATCATATTTTCTCATCAGTTGGGCATGTCGCCCCATTTCTTTTAGAGATACTTTATCTATTCAGTTATTTCAGATTTTGGTTTGTAATTAATTTGGTGATGCAGACTTGGTATGTATTTATTTCAGTATTTGGATTGTTGTGAGGTGTATTCCTCCAGATTTATTACTATATTATGGTTATTCTATTGTGACTATGTTAGGGTGGTTATGTTAGCATTTCATAATCTACTTTTTGCATGTTAATCTGATTTAATTAAAATTGGAAACTCACTTTTTATATATTAGGTGGCTAGTAATTGTTAAAACATTTTCGACAGTGAAGCTACGAACTGAACCAACTTGACATTTTAAATTAATTTGAATAAAGGAGTAGCTACCCGGTATTTAATTAGTCGGGGTGTCATAGGTGGTATCAGAGCATCAGGTTCTAGTGTCCTTAGGATCTGTATGGCTAGTTATGTTTTCGGGTAGCTTTCTTTGATATAGAGCCCTATATTTTAGGATTGTTGTATTCTTTTGTGTATGTTTCGCTCTTCAGCTATTTTGAGATAATAACTGCGAACTTATAAGATTTTACTCTCATTTCAGCTATTTTGTTCATTTAAGTTGATATGTTCGTATGTACACCTTATTTTTCTATCATCTATAAATACAATAAATGCATATATGCCCTGAAATTTATTTGCGTTTCGTTGATTGAAGATAACAAAGCAGATTGAAGTTGTTAACAAGGTTGATAAGCTTCATAGTCTTCCTGAATTTTATAAGGTTCGGTTTATAGGTTTATAACTACTAATGTTTTTTAGCTGGTCCAGTTCATGATTAAAACGATATGTTTAGATTTTATAATTAATTTTCAATATCTTGACGGGTGATTGCAGGATCCTCGACCTCATATATCAGTAGTTTGGGAATTTATTGACATCAGTTTCATTAGCTAACAATATATATTTACTACAAATTCAAGAACATGCGAACCATTGTATTCCCAATAAGAACGCAGTATGATACAATGTACTCATATAAGGATTCAAATAGGTGACGAGATTGGGTTACCCACCTTCAGGTTGGGGCAGGTATTGTAGTTTACAGTGATCGTGTTGATGAGCATAGAGAGTGGGAGAACAAAGATATTTCTCTCTCCCGTGCCATTAATCTAGCATAGTCCATTTGTTGATAAATGATCTAGATTTTTTTCTTCCCGTGTAGAGTTTGTTGTTAGTTCTTTAATCATATTGTACTTTTGACCAGAAAAGTATTTGAGATGTCCTTATCATGTTAAATGAGTTAGTTAATGTTGCATGATGATCCCATTCTGATAGCTTTTGAACCAACTCTAAATCATTGCATTTGCTCAACTTTTCATTGCATTTGATAGGTATAAACTCTAAATCATTACATTTGATAGGTGTAAACTCTAAATCGTTGCATTTGCTCAACTTTTCTTAGTTAAATTTTGGTAGATATCAAGTCTATAGACAATCTCTATAAGTTCCCACACCGTGAAATTACGGTTGCTACAGATCATAGAACGAAGAGTTTTTTCAAACTCCACCACATGTCTGTATGTTTTCTCTCTTTGGTTGGTGATGCAGTAGCACTGTACCAAGCTACTGACTCCCATATACAATAATACAAGGGTTTGGGGTCATCAAATTTTGAGGTATAATTGTATTACACCAAGTCATGACCGGAAGTAGGTTCGAAATGAGTTGATACCACCACTAATTGCACGAAGTCATTATATGAAGAAAAACTAATCTTTTGAGTCTCAAACATTACATGTCCATGCCACTAAATGACATCATTCTGTTTTGTTTTGTAATTTTTACCTTATGTATATTGGAAGGTGGTCAATATAATTTCACATGAGAGGCCAGTAGACCGAATTGGGGATATACATTTGAGCATTAAGTCGAGGATATGTATATTGGAATATATTATACACTCCGAATTGAATTTGTTGAAATATTTTGTATGTTTAACTTTTTATGATTATTATTTCAGGGTGTGCCTGGTATTATGAAACTAGTAGTGATTAAATTAAGGTACATTTTTAGTTTGCTTGATTTAATATTTTAGGGTGTGCTTGCTTTATTTTATTGGGTAATGAAACTTTTTTCCGCTTTGCTATTACGTACTTTGGAAATTTTCATTGTGCCTTTAGGCATGGGCATACACTAGTATATATATATATATATATATATGACTAGTATTAGTGATGGAGGTATAATTCTGAGCCAATATATATATGATCGAGGTATAATTATGATCGAGGTATAATTCTGAGCCAATATATATATATATATATATATATATATATATATATATATATATATATATATATATATATATATATATATATATATATATATATATATATAATAAAGGACGAGGGTTTTTTGGTCTCCCTCAATTGATGGTTGAGATTAAATCTCATGGGTTTGGTCTTTATCAACTGGTGGCTCAGATTAAATCTCATGGATTTAGATCCAAGGGTCTAGAATGAACCAGGTGGTGGGTTTGAAAATCGAGTCATACCCTCATACCTCGAGCCATGTGCTCTTTCACTAACCCACCACGCTTGGTACCATACCCTAAGACCTCGAGCCGTGTGATCTTCCCATTAATCACTCCTCTCACTCGCAACATTACAGTTTCTCCCATTAAATGAAAAGATGGAGAAAATGAAAAGAAACCCCCATTTTCCCTTCCCTTACCCAACACACACTCTCTCTCAAATAAAAAAAAAAGCCTCAACTCTCTCTTTCTCTATCTCTCTCTCTCTCTCTCTCTCTCTCTCTCTCTCTCTCTCTCTCTAAAAAGATTCATCGCTCTCCGCTGCTCAACTCCCTCCTTCTCTACCTATTCTCCGCTCAACTCCCTGCTTAACGTTATCTACTGATCTTTTTTGAGTTTTTTTCAGTTGCTCAGGTTGAGCGAAGTGATATAGAAACTGGTTACGAACATCCTCTCTTCTACATGTTCAACTTGAGACAAATCAGGTATTTTTTAACAAGAAACTGGTTACGAACTTACCTGTTCTGATTTGTTAGATAACTCCCGTTCGCATTTTTCAACCACAGTTTAAAAAAAACTACCTAATTTGTTAGATAACGTTTTATATCTTCTGTTAAACACATATTCTAATTTTGTTAAATAAACACATGTTCTGTTTTACTTTTTTTTCTTCTTTATTCATTTTTTTCTGATACATATATCATTCACTCTTTATTCCTTTTTTTCCTGACGATTGTTTTATATTTTGAAATTTGAAATGATCTTGATTTAATGCTAATCTTCAAGCTTGGGGAGTCGGCTGGACGAATCTATCCGGCAAGAGGTTTTTGATGGTATCTAATAAGCTATTTTTTTAGTTCGGTGAAGTTACGATGCTACTTTTGGTTCAGTTGGTTGTCCACTGCTATTTTTCTTCACAGGTATGGAATTTTTAGTCTATATATTTTACTTTTGGACTTTTTCTCCTAAAGTTTTTACTCTCATGCCGTTTGGGACATTTTCCCTCAAAGATATTTTCATTCCTACCAGGTGTTTGGGAAATATACATGTGATATATTTCTTTGGTTTTTGACTTCTTTTCTTCGGATTTATGGTGTATTTTGATGTCTTCATATGTGTTTTCCTTGCAGGCACATAGAGATCTGAACGTGTCCACACGTGTTTAGTTGAACTCTCTTAAAAGAATTTTTAGATCCATGTTCTCCTACTTTCTCTTTCCCTGTCTACTAACAATGTTTATTTGCTATAAGTACAATGGACCTTTTTTATTAATCATTTTATTTTTTATGTATCATTATATATTGTACAATGGCAATTTTTTTTTTTGCCTGGGTTAACTAACACTGGTCCCTCCAATCTAAGGAAATCCTTTGTGTTCGACACTTTATTGATTTAGGTGTTTGAGTTATGGGAGTACGGGAGTTTGAGTTATGGGTTTGTCTGGCTTTTGGGTTGAATACTTTGATTTAGGGTTTTACTTTTTTTGGGTTGAATAATATGAGATTTCGGTTGAATACTTTGATTTAGGGTGTTTATTTTTTTTCCATCTCACTTAGAGTTTGAAACTTTGTAGATTGTTTCATATCACTTGACTTCGTGCATGTTTGTTGATTTCTTTGGGTGTTTATTATCACTATTTGATGATCTACAAAATCTCATCTCCTACTTTAAATAACGGATCTTTGTTGCTTTGATCTTTTTATTTGATATCTCTCTATTTTTTCCCTTTTATTGGAACATGAAATCAGTGAGTTGAGTATATACTTCATAGGCAATTCCTACTTTTCTCTTAAATTACTGAGTTTTCTACCCCTCTCTCTCTCTCTCTATCTATCTATCTATCTATCTATCTATCTATCTATCTATCTATCTATCTATCTCTCTCTCTCACACACACACATAACTCTGGTATTGTTCTTTTTTCACTTTTTTATCATTTTGTCAGGTGTTAACAGACCTATCAGAACAAGTTTAGATGATTCTGCGAGTTGTTTGTCTGTTGGGTGTGGACTTGATCGGTAAGATGAGAATACGAACAGATCCGGTAAAACAAGTTTGATCAAACATGGGGTTTTAGGCATTTTCTGTGAGTGCTAAGAACGTCTCTCTCAGTTGGATGATGATTAGTGTTTGGGTCTGATGCATACAATGTAATTAGATGTAGTTTGGATATATGTGTCCATGTTCTCTCAAAACTTTGATATTCCATTTGTGTGAAATGATTGACATGAAGAAAGGGTTGGCAGCATTGGCCAAAGATTAATAGATTTTAATATGTATTACTTTCACTTAATTGAAACATCAAGTTTTTTTGTGGTGTGTGAAGTTTGGGATGTTATTTGAATATATATTGGGTGAGTTTAAGGACTTGCATTTGTTGCCATTAAGGAATTGCATTTACTGCCATATTAGTCATACCAGTCTCAGAGAGAGAGAGAGAGATGTCCAAAGAAAGCTACTAACATTTTTTGCACAGAAAATAACCAGTAAGATTAAATAGTAAAAGAAAATTATTTTCTGATTTTATTTAATGAACATAAGATTTATATTTGTAATAAATAGAAGATTTTAATAATCTGAAAATCGGTTTAAAAAATTTGACCGAATCAATAAATTGTTTTAAGACAGTTATTAAAGAAAAAATTGATCGTTAACAAAAGTTTTATATTAAGAGCAGTTAAAAGAAGTTCCATAAGGAAAATGTAAATTGAATTTATTTTAATAAAGTGCTAAAATCTTTGAGCAGTTAACTTTCTATGGGATAGTTAAATAGAAGGCGCGGGGCCCGAGAAGGTCTATGCTTTCCTGACCAAGCCAGGGCGCAAAGGGTCCAATGAGCAGATATGCCAAGTGCCCAAGGAATTTACACGGGGCCCAAGAAAAAATGTATAAAGTCTTTTATGAGGATTCAACTAATTTAACAATGTGTTTAAAGTCCCACATCATGAATGGTATATAAAAATGATACCTAATTTTTGTATTTTATGCTCGTATTCTTTTCTCCCATAGTTAAGACTATAAATAAATTAAATTAGAGGATTGATTTGTAATTATTTCACTTTGAATGCCAATATTTTTTTGATTTATTATTAAGAAGTTCCTCAAATAATTTTTAACACAAATTTAGTTCAATTTTTTTATTTTGTTTCAGAAAGTTTTTCAAACACTTAATAAATATTTTCTTATTTTGAAAGGTTTGCGCCATCGGCACACATTAGGGGTTATTACATGGTGAAGGAATTTTTAGATGAAAATTAAAAAATTAGGATTAAATGTATATTAAAAAATGTTTGAGGGATTTTTTTGTTATGTCCCTTCTTTTTTGGGGGCTCATACCCAAGTTCACTTTTCTTTGTGTTGTATTTGTAATGGGAAGTATACTAATTGATTCTTTTGCGCAACAAAAAATGTAAAGCTGGAGTTAGGTCTTGAGAATCAGTTTTTGTACTTCTTTGATAATAGTAGGATATATCTCCACAACCAATTTTACCGTGCGTTCCACACCTATTGAAATGACATTTTGTGATGGTTGAAATAAATAAAATGGTCAAATCTTAAATAAAAAATAGGGTCAAGGTTGAACCTTACCATTACGATTTTTGTTATCTAATTTGTCTTGACTTTACATTTGTCATTATTAACATTAAAAATGTTCTAAATTATAATTTAGAATGTAAAAATCCATCGTGTTACTATTGGTACATGTTTTTTTTTACAATATTTTGAGATATTGATCAAAATTTATTATTATTCAATAGATAATGCATCATTCCTCTTCTTTTTCTCATAGCCATACGAGTTATTGGTGTTCCGATCTAAGAGGTAAAGTGATCGGAGTAGACAAACGAAAGGTATGGGGGCTCTAAAGTTCTCACTGTTGGCTTCAAAGTCATTGTAGAGTATTTGCTTAATGGGAAGCATTTAATGCGTCGAGAAAGCTTCCATATCGAGATGTAAAGGATAGATCCCTCAAAATGTGTATAATGTCGTTATTAAATAACATGAAATTTAATTAGTATTTTTAAGTTTTTCTTAAAATGTAAAATACCATACCTAAGTACGAGTGTGCCAGAACAAAAAAATCACCGAGAGCAATTTTATCACCGTGCCATCGGCACGGGTACACCCTAGTACATATATATATATGACTAGTATTGTTGATCGAGGTATGATTCAAGCCAATCTATATATGATTACTATTGGTGATCGAGGTGTCGTTCTGAGTGAATATAATAAATAGCTACTGCTGATCGAGTTATGATTCCGAGCCAATAATCCCTAATGTGTGATACGGGGATATGATTATAAATATATAGTATATATTGTGTGGGAATATAAAATCTATTATTATTCAACTTAGGAGTGATAGTAGACTCACAGATGTTAAATATAGATATATATCTGAGAAAAAAAATTAAGTAGTGAGACTTGATTAATAAATTAACGTTAGATATTGAATATCCATGGAATAATTAAGTAATGAGACTTAATTAATGAATTAATGATTAGATAGTGAATATCAATGGAATAATTAAGTACAGAGACTTGATTATGGAGATGTTATATTAGATAGTGAATAATTATGGAATAAATTAAGCAGTGAAACTTAATTATAACAATGTGGAAAGATAACATATGTGAAATGTTGCATGGTATTAATTAACACTTGAGAGATTTAAAAAAATGTATGTATTGTATTGGCGATACGAGAACTTAGACGTGTATATGAGTTCAAATGAATACTTTAATCTAGTTATCTGGGGTAGTAGAGCTAGGTGGGCAAAGTATAGAATGTTAGGAGTGCACTATAGATGAGGGGTGAGGAAAACTCAAGCTAGTGTACGATAACCTAACATGTGTAATCAATAATCCCATTTTCAATTTTGATAAACTCTTGCTAAATATTTTCAAAATGTTTTGAGTACTAACTCCTGCTATAAAATATTTCCAAAACCTTTTAGGTGTCCAACCATTGGGACGTAATGTGTGATATTCTTAACTAGAGAGACGCAGCTGTGAGAAGGGTGGATTCTTGTAGGACCTTGCTTAAAAGCTTTTATCAATCATTCCTAGTGTAGGGATCTATCTCCAGTTGTCAGATTTATTTTTTGCGCATGTTGACCACTCATTCCGATTCAATATTTAGACTACGGTTGTTTATTAGTTTATTTACAATGGAGTTTTACCGATGGTTTATTTGGCGATACTTTATTTATATCATCGATGGTTTTTAACTAACTAATAGGTGATTAGTAATTACAAAGTTTTCGACAGTGACACTAAGAATGAACCATATGAGGATCCTGTTTTAATTTAATAAAGGACTGATCACCCGATGTTTAATTAGGCGAGGTGTCAAAAAATAGTTGTGTGATTTTCATCTACTCGCCGAATGAATTGCAAGAGTTATACCAAATGTTCAAGAGGCCTCGAATCATCATGGGTGCCATAGAATGGACTGAATGTATGGTGTAATAATAATATTCTGGTATGAGAGTTTAATGAACTTTGGAAGCTATTTCTTGTAAGGACATATTTTATTGTATGGGTTACATTTGAGTATGTCGTATATCGCTACAGCTGTCGAAGACTTATTCAAGTTTAATCATGCATCAAGACGGATCTAAATATCAACGTTCTTCAACATTCAAGCCTCTTCGAGATTAATTTTGGTAAGTTTGTGTTTTAATACCTTAACGGTTCACATAGAGTGTTGGGATAATTTTTGAAAACATTTTCTAAGTGTTGAAGCATAGTTTTTGGTCAAAGAAGTTTTTTCTAAATATTAAGACGGAATTTTGACGAAATAAAATTTTACTTTTTAAGCAGCTCATTCTAGTGAGATAAGCTCGTCGTTCGAGAAATAGAGCTCTAGCGCTCGAAGCTATCGTTCGAGCGACAGTGAGGTTTCATTCGAGGAACTTTCCACTTCATTGGAGCGACATGCCACCTTAAGTTTTTTGTATAAAGAGTGTTAAACCACTCCGTTTTTATTAAGAATACCTGACATTTTTCACTTTGCACAAACTACAAACCGACAGAATTCTTTGTCTTATTTGTTTAAGGGTTTAATCCTTTTTGTTTTCAATTCATAAAACATCCCAATGTTTATGTGAATTGTTTTGGAACCCAAGATACAACTTTGGTGAAGTTATTTCTTTGTGGATTGTTATTCTACGGATGACTACAATTGCGTGTTGAATGTCAGTGTTCGTGGGTGTTCCTGGCTAAATTGGACCGCGTGTTCATGTGAACTGCAACAGTTAATCCATTACTGACTTTAGACTGCTTGTCTATGTGATTGTTTTGAGGAGTAATCATTGTGGATTTCATTGTGTATGTAAGTTTGATATTTATTTTTCATATTCAAATAAGGATTTTACCCAAAAAGGTTTTTTCCTGAAATCTGTGAGTTAGCAATTTTATTTGTGATCGTTTGACAAACACGCACGTAGTTGCATGTTTAGGGTCTGAATGAAATTAAATTAAGAATTGACACCGATTAAATAAGATTATCTTAAAAATTTGCAAAGTCTTTTTAATTAGTATCACGCGGCATTTTACAAATCGGTATCATAGTGGGTTTCTCTAATATATTGAGTGATCCTTGTTTTCCGTAAAACTGTGTGATAGTGATTTTTTTTGAAAAATCTATTTTGTGAAAAATTGTAATTTTTCTGATGGAGCACTTATGTAATCAAATGTCCCCTTTAATGAGACAAGTCATAATTTTGCTTATTTAAGTAGTTTAAATTTGACATTTGCTAAAACGATTGATTTTTTCGGAAAAGATAATTCTCGGTTTCAATGCACTATGGATCTTTTGCAAACTGTTCAAAGTCATATAGATTTTTATCATGAGGAATTTATTTCTTTGGACCATGACTCGAATGTGTTAAAATTGTCCAAAAAGAAGAGTGATAAGAGAGTCCTATTTTTAGAAAAAGAATTGGAGGAGTTTAAAAATTCTAGAATTTTTGTTTGTCCCAAAGAGGATAAAAATATTTTAATCGATGAGTTTGTGGAACGTGAGGAGACTCTTACGGATAAGTGTGCCTATTTTAAGGGTGAATGTGGTAACTTCTAGAAATAATTGAAAATTTAGAGATGGAGTCCCTAAAATTGGAAGAGTCTAATTCTTTTCTTGAGTCAAAACTTTTGGAGATAAAAACTGATTTGACAGACTCGAGTAGTGTTGCTATCAATGGTAGTGTCTCATCGTGTTCTCATATTTCGAGTGTTGAAGACGAGACCATTTTTTTAGAGTGTCAATAAATCCGAGGAACGTTAGATAAGGTCAACCCATAAGTGTCATTCAACCGGTTTACACATAAGAGACCTTTATGATTAATCCACCCTTTAAATCGGACCGAGAAAAAGTATGGCACAAAAACATAAGCCAAGTTTCAATGAGGTTGAAAAAGGGCTCGAAGAATTTAAAGGCAATAAAGAGAAAAATACGCCATAAAGTGGGCCAATAGGATTTAGTTACATCACCTCTAAAGAAAAATAAAAAGCATTATTATTTATTAGGATGTTTGGATGGAATATAATATGGGTTTTCACATCCTTAAAAGTTCATGGAAAAGTGTTACATAGTTTTATACATTATTGGTGTGAAAATCATGTCTGACTTTGATTTGTCGATTAGATTAAGATGATGTCATCTAAATTCACATTTTCAACACCTAAGGACAATTTTTAGATACATTCGTTAGGAGTAAACATATTCATCGTGCACATATATTATGATTGATTGCATTGATTTGCCTATTGAATATATTCACAAACATTCATTCCGTTTCCATGATTGAGTTACCTTAGGGTAAATTCATGGTGTGTGATTTTTGTAAAATTATTTTTGCATTTTTGTTTGAAAAATTGGAAAAATAAAACACAGTTTGTGGAAGCTTTTGAGTTACTCTTTGCACGAGCATAGTTTGATCCATGTTTGTTATGCTTATTTTATCATGACACTCCATGTTTATTTTGTTTATTCATTTCCTTGTCTATTTGGGACAAATAAAAAGGGTGAGAACGAATTATGGGGGAGTTTTAGATTATGGGGGAGAATTGAGATTTGGATCTTAGTTATGATTTATGTTTATCTTATTTCAAACTCGATACGTCACGAAGGTATTTACTTTGTCTCATATGTGTATGTACAAAATTTAAGATCAATAGTTTGCACCCCCTGATGAGAAAATCTTTGAGATTTGAAGATTTTTGATGAAAAGTTTTTATCTTGCATTTTTAGTACCTTTTCAGTTTTTGGTTCATATGAGGGTATTATATCTTTATTTGATAATTCAGATATTTTTATTTTGTGCCGGCATAGACATAAGGGGAGATTTATAAGGACATATTTTATTATCCGAGTTACATTTGAGTATGTCGTATATCCCTACAAATGTCGAAGACTCATTCAAGTGCAATCATGCGTCAAGACGGATCTGAATATCAACGTCTTCAACATTCAAGCCTCTGTGAGATTAATGTCTGTATGTTTGTGCTTTAATTCCCTGAAAGTTCACTTACAGTGTTGGGATAATTTTTCTAAAACATATTTTAAGTATGGAAGCATAGTTTTTGGTCAAAGAATTTTTTCTATGTGTTGAGGCAGAGTTTTGACAAAATAATTTTTTTTTTAAGAAGCTCGTTCGAGAAAGATAATCTAGTCGTTCGAGCGACATAGCTATCTCGTGCGAAGATTTAATGAGAGCGATGGTGAGGTATCGTTCGAGCGACATTCCATTTTGTACGACAAACTTGTTGCCTTAAGTTTTTATATATATAGCGTGTTAAACCACTCCATTTTCGTTAAGAAGACCTGACGTTTTTCATTCAACACAAACTGCAAACAAGCAGAATTCTTTGTCTTCTTCGTTTAAGGGTTTAATCTTTTTTGTTTTCAATTGAAAAAACATTCCAATGTTTATGTGAATTATTTTGGAACCCAAGATACAACTTTGGTGTAGTTATTTCTTTATGGAGTGATATCTCTATGGGTGACTACGACTGCATGTCCATTAGGAGTGCTCATGGGTTTTCCTGGTTGAATTGGACTGCATGTTCATGTTGACTACCGCGGTTGATCCAATATTGACTCTAGACTGCGTGTCTATGTGATTGTTCTGAGGAGTAACCATTACGTATTTCATTGTGTATGTAAGTTTCTATTTATTTTGCATAGTGAAATAAAGGTTTTACCCGAAAGGATTTTTTTCCTTAAATCTTTGAGTTAGCAATTTTCTTTGTGATGGTTTGACACACACACACACACACACAGTTTCATGTTTAGGGGATGAATTAAATTGGATTAAAAATTGACACCGATTAAATAAGGTTAACCTGGAAATTGCGAATTCGATTTAATGAGTATCACACAACATTTTACAAATTGGTATCAGATCTTATTTAAGTGATCACCACTTTTACATTTCTCTTAAAATTAAGGTATGATGTATACATTAGAGATGGCAGAATATTGGTTCTAAGATATTTGAGCTCAATTACAGTGACTTGTTTGAATGGATGGACCTTTTAGGATATTGGATAGGTGAATGAGGCCTATGACACTATTGTGGTCCTTTCATGAATCCAACATAGGTCTTGGGAACTTAGTAGTGGTCTGATAGATGTCGGGGTTGAGATTAGGACATCTGTTATTTTTCAAGTGGAGCTAAAGGGTTTAAGAAGCCTAGGATTACTAATGGTTAAATATGGTATCAAGGTTTGGTCATAGTTAGATGAAATCCAATCAGAGATAAAAAAAAATAATAATAAGAAGTGTGTGCAAATGAGTAGATATGGAGATGAGGATGAGAAGATTAACACCAAGAATTACGTGGTTAAGCCTTTAAAAATTGAGCCTATATCCACGTGGTTCAACCCTTAAGAATTGAGCTTATATCCACATGTTTCCTTGTTTCATTAGTAATGAATTAGTACAATGGTCTCATGCCCATGATCTCCGTGGAGGTTGTAAAACATTTTCTTGTCTCTTCTTCTAATAGGAGTTATTAACTTTTTTGACCAATTCAATTAACCATTACCTCGGATTTTATCGACGATTTGGTGTACTCCCACTATCAGGGAAGTATATTCTTCAATCTTCTGGTATGGCGTCCTATCACTCTTCATCTTGAGTCCATTTTTGGGTTTTTCTTTCTTCTTGAGCTACTACTTTCTTTAAACTTTATGTAGTTGAATTATTTAGTCGTTATGGATTCCTATACGTTCATGATCTTACATACTTTAGATAAAATGTCGTCCATGGGGTTTTGAGGATCCTTGGCCAATTCCCAATACAATTTTCAAGAAACAACCCACTCATTATTGATGTAGTGGCTTCTTTATCATTATATCCCACGAGCTCTAATTTTTCAATATTGAAGCTGGTGATATACTCTCTTGTCGTCTCAACCTCATGTTGATGGATGCTTAATAAGTGAGCTACCCTCTGATCATTTTTTTCACTATAATAGAAATAATTAACAAAGATGTTGAATAATGAATTAAACTCCATAATTTACCATCTTGGTAACCCATTGTAAAAAATATAAAAAGTTCCTGTGAGAATTCTTGAAAAATATTTGCAACGCATTTGGTCGGCTATAGACAATATGACGCATGTTGGCTCAATTTCCTAGACATGTAAAATGGAATCTGATTTCCCTTCATACCTGGAAGTGATCACACGTGGATTTAATTTTTCAAGCATGGGATATAATTTCATAGAAGTTGTGAATGGGGATCCCTTAACAAACTCCTTTTGGAGTGTATTTTTTATTTTGATGAGATTGCCCAGATGGTTTTCTATCATTTTGATTGATCCCCTCCATGATTGGGATTCCTCAACTACTTTATTAGCTCGTCCATAACTTTTTACCTACCTTCCTTCTCTTCATCTAACTTGATGATATTTGTTTAATTCCCTTGCATTGCATTTTGAAATGTTCTCTCTTACCTGATCCTGCCTCCTATATTTTACTCGTCATGTGCCTTCTTCAAGGTGATGATGTCCTCGCACCCCTCTCCTTCCCAACCTATCAAAGACTGGTACTATGCTGATCCTCTTAAAGGTACTTATGACTTTGTTCTAATATTCTTGTTCATCATCATACCTAGTTGACCTCATAATGGAGGTTCTACCTTATTGGTAGGAGGATTCTGTAATACCCCTTACTTTTGAGTAATTATTTTTCTATTAATTTGCCATGTGGGATAGTTATATAAGTAAAGGAAGTTGGAGTAAATATTAATTTCAGTATTTTAATACTTAATACTTATGAGTAATTCATATTTACCTTTACGCGAATGTAAATGGTGTAATATTATGTTAATGTTGAGTCGTTGTGCTTTGAGGCGACAGGTATAATTTATATTCCAATTGAATTATTATAAAAAAATTAATATGATGTTGGAATAGAAAATAATGAACGAAATCCCGGATGTCAGTTTGGAGGGCGTGGTTAGTCCGAAAATGGGCGAGATAGTCAAAATAAGAGGTAGGGTTATTTTTGGGTTTCGTGGTACTTTTGTCTAGTTATGACTTAATTATGATGTTACGAGTCACTTTAAGTGTGTAGTAGCATTTAATGTTAGACTTAAGTTATTTGGGTATTTAGTCTTGTAAGAGAATTAATAACTCATTTGTGTATTTTAAACCTAGAAAGTTAGAGAGAAGTGAGAGCTTGAGAAAAAGAAGAGAAAGAGAAGAGATTGTTGGTTGGAACTTGAAATTGCAACTACGAAGAGAAATGCGAGGCTAAAATCTTGAGGAAAGTATTATAATTGCAATACCTTATGCTTATGTTGAATAAATTGAGTGATTATTTATTATTTTTATGGTTTAACCCATTTAGAGTTTTGATTGAGTTTGTTTTTAAAATCTCCCCTTACATAAGTAAGACATGGTTTGAGTGTTGTATATTAGTAGGTGATCATGTGGAAATGATTTTTTGGTAATATTGGTTGATGATAGTTGGTGTAGAGGGAAGAATAAGAGTTTTAAGATTAAGGTTTTGTAAGAAAAATGGGGGTTTTCCAAGTTAACTGGTGCAACCGGTCGATCGCAGACAAGACGCCGGTCAACCTGGCCTAAAGGGAAAAGTCTATTGGTTGCCTCGCAAGGCAAATTTCAATTACATGGTCGATCAGGGCTCAGAGTTTGGTCGATCGGCACTATGTTTTCATCACAAGAATTGGACTTTCCTTCAACTCCTTTTCTTTTGGGTTTAAGGATCAGGATCCTTCTCTTAGGATGTATTGATAAGTAATATGACCTCATATAAGGGGAATGGTACTCTAGGATAGTACAGGAGTGTCTGGGATTATTTTGAGGAATGTTTATAAGTGTATAATGTTTCATTTTGTCTAGTAAATAAGAGTAGTACTAGTAGAGAGTCGGGTAATGTGTGTTGGACCTTCGGGGACTATTCCGATAATAATTATATCTTGTAGCCAAACTTGTACGTACATATGGTTTCAAAATTTAAGTATCGTATGTTTAACTGAATATAGTTAGTAACTATGGCGAATTTAAACATAACTCTCTAAATACTATCATAGGGTAAGTACGCGTTAGAGGTGAATCCCTAGCTAATGATGCAGGGAGAGTATAGTCCTCAGGCCATGATACCGGTTGTTACATTTTATGATTGTATAGTTCGAAGTGAGGTAATTTCGGGTATGATTATGACTTACTATCGAAGCTATATGGTCGCTTTTCATGTGTTGCGATTTAGGATACCCAGGTGGTCTTGGTCTTAGGACCTGGAAGATGATAGTATTTAGGGGCGCATCCAGTTTGGTGACTACCGGGAGGATGGTCTTGGAACCATTATTATTATGATTGCAATTGTTCCCATTGAAATAGTATTTCACCCAATTAATTAATTGATTTAGAAAAAATATGAATCAACTTTAATTTCCCATGGTCCCTAATGATTATTCACTTGTAAATATATCTCCAATGGATAAACTTGGCATGTGGATATAGTTAGGTTACTCCTATTAAGTTGTTGGGTAGTTTAACTTAACATGAATTGAACGCGTTAGGATGTGCACTTAGAAGAGAGGTGAGGATGATTCCTTGAATGAAGAGCGAATCTTATTTGTTTATGAAAGTATTATTCATGATTGTCATGCCTTTTATTCACATGTTTATCATATCAAACTGGTCCCTGACCCGTTTATATTTCTCCTTCTGGTGTTGTTATTATATATGTTTAGGTGCTCCACCACATGGGCACCCGATGTGACTTTCCTTCCTAGCATCAAGGAGATATAATATTTTTCGGATGTTATTGGATTTTTTTAGTAGACGCATCATTTCTTTTGATACGCTAGCTATGATTCGTCTGTATATTCGGGCGTGTTGCCCAAGTTTGGTGTTCATAAATACTTTCTTACTTGGTGTAATCTTTTGTACTCAGTCTGTTAACCGACAACTTATTCGGTTATGCTTTCTAGTAAGTTGTTAAACTGTTATGTATATATATCAACCTTTTGTTACAACCGTTTTTATGGAAATTTCTTTTATCCAACTTGAAAAATAATATATGACATCCGTTTTCAAAGTATTTGGTGGTTGTCTCGTATTATTATTATGCGACAATGATGCTAAGAATTGACCATTAAGATTCTTGTTCTATTGTATTGATTGGATGGCCACCTCTTATATTAATAAGCGGGGTGTCAAATATTCCTCAGGCTCTGACCCATATGTTCCAGCAAATTTTCTCATCTTAGATACCACATTTAATATTTTGGGATTTTCCACCACTTATCCCTGATTCTCTTATCTCCTATCTCTATAGGGGTAGGAGGAGGTGATTCCCTATATTTACCCAAAAAATTCCCCCAAAGATGGTATTATTGGAGATTCTTCTGGGTTGATTGGTCACTTTTGCCAGGCTGTCACACTTTTGGTGAGATGTCTCATATTTTCTTACATAACTTCCTAGATTTCAACCAAGCTTTGCATGAATACTGCTAGATCCCCTATTCTAATAAGGGTGGAGGGTGGTGATGATTGTTTTTCCTAGATACTTTTTGGGTGTACCACCATTGTTATAAAAATTACCAGAAAAATATAGTATAAAAGTAAGAAAATAGAGTATGATTGGATATTTGTGAATTTGGCAGTGTGGAAACTATTTTTGGCTAGAAATGAATGTGTTTAGGTACAATTTATACTTAATTTGTTAATGTAATAGTAAATCAAGTATTTTAGGTGAGAATTCAAGCAAATTCACTGATCAAATCTATAAGATGACTATGAATTAAATTTGGTGGTTTTTTTCCAAAACTTCAGAATATCTACAAATAGAAATTGATAACGAGATAAGAAACAAATATGCTTTAGACATTCCCACAGAATAAATCATTATATTATTTTCCTCAAATGGATTGAAGGTTTGGTGATATCTAGATGAAATCCAGCCACAAATAACAAACAATAAACAAATAGAGTATGCAAATGAATAGAGATGGAGATGTCGATGAGAAGATTAACACCAACAATTATGTGGTTCATCCCTAAAGAGCCAAGTTGCAATAGTAATGGACTAGTAAGTGGTTTCATATCTTTGTACTAATGATAAGAATGCCACAATATCTTTATTTAATCAATAGCTTTGGTGAATGATTACTTGCCTGCCCTGATCCCAAAGGGGGATCCAAATTTTTATAGTGAATCCCTGTAAGGGAATGTTTATTAGATAGTATGGGCTAGGTTAGTGTATCTTTTATATGGATCACTCATGATTAGTTTAGTGTTTCACCCATATAGGGAAGGTTCTGCACATCCTATTGCCACACACATGTTGTTTTCAAGCCTTTAACATTGTCACTGACCTTACAATCTATTAATTTGACTTGTCAGCACCTATCCATTCCACCCAGGTGGAACTAAGGCTAAGATCTTTGCTAAGTGAAGATTACTCTCTATTATCTATTCGGTCGGGGCCAAGGTCTTTCATACTATTGATTGGTTTGTATATAATTCTCTCCCAATCACGAGATATGTTACAAATACAGTATAATAATGGTAACATTAGTACCCATTCATTTCTGTTTGTAAGAATTGTAATGGGAAACACTAATGCAGCATTACATTTAGGGCTAGGAGCAAAAATAACCCCTAAGATTCCTATCATAATTAGATTTCATTGAGAAGGAACTTAGAATGCGTATGAAAATGGATGAAATACTAATGCGACGTGCTTTGGTGTTGGAGGGATTGAATCGTTAGGCCCTTAGGGACTATAAGAAAGACCCTTGGACTTGTCTGAACTCTTAACCTCTCACTCCCTCTATTTCTATCTCTAGAGCTTCTTGAGTAAACAATTATTTTCTATCCTTTTAGACAAGTAAATATATTTACGAAAAACATCTCTCCCTCTAAGTTTTTGGACTTTACACCCATTTTAGCCATTGCACCCACATCTTCCTTGTTTCAAATGTAGAACAAGAGGTTGAGACTTTAAGACGCTGAACTATATAGATAATTACTTGTGTCTCACTTGTGATAAATTACCACAGATGTCATGACCTTAATTTTTCTAGAAGAGCCCATTCTTCTTTCGGTATTACTGAAGAATACTTTGTGGAAATTAGAAAAAAATGTACCAAATCCCTAAGTCTATTACTTTGAGGGTTTCAAGTCTTGAGGATAGGTCATGTTCCTTTGTATCCAGGAACAAATTCTTTATTGATTTTTTTTTTCGTATGAGGCTAGGTTCCCACACCTCTATTAGTGGTGTCAATCTTGAAATTCAATAGGACAACCCTTTCTCATCTACTGGACAACTCTTGGAGGACGCTTATGGATATCATCCTATATTTTAGGTTGTCAAGTGGGGTAAATACGATGTAACTCCAACCTAGTTTTGTAAGCCCTACAGGGTTCAAGAGTAGACTAATCCCAAATATAAGGGGCTAAAGTACTTCTCCCCTGTTGATGCAGTGGTATTTGCTAAGGACAAACATAATGCCACTTAAATATGAAGGAGAGGTTATTCTTTGTGGGAGGCTTGGGCCACACCTGACCTTGGGAAGATAATTGGTTCTCTCACCATATTGTACGCCTCCTTTGGTTGGTAAGATAGCTTGCACCGCTATCTAGATTTTTGAACATGTTTACTGACCTCAAATAAAATCTTTATTGGTCTTTTTTCATTATATTGTCGTCTAAGCACAACAAGGAAGAGTATGATAGGAGGACAAAGGCCATATATATGTAACTTTCCCCTATTAAGATCTTTGGTACCCTCAGATTCCTTTACAAGAACGACCTAGGGCGTGATCCCAAAGTCCAAATGTTAGGAAGTGTGACAGAAGATCCCAAGATTCTTATTGGGGAGTCGTTGGGGGATGAGGAAATTATTGTGGTTCCTTAGAATATGAAGATTATTATTATGGTCTCTTTTAAGGTTCTTGAGGACTCGGTAGGTGAGGATGACAAACCCATGGGTAACGCTAAGTTTCCCAAAGATTGAATCGGTCCTCCCCACAGTTAGAGGTGCAATTTTGATAGACGCTGAGTGTGCCCCTATTAATTAACTTTCCATTGTTCCTTTTATATGTTCCACACTCACCTTTGGTCCTTGATTTCTAACTTTGATCATATTAATGATCAAGTATATGAATGGGAGGAGCGAAGGATTCTACGGATGTTCTCCAAGCTGAAGCACCTTATACTCTTGACTCACTTGAGTTAACATTGTATAAGTTCTCATGTAGTTTGGAAATAGGGGAAAATTTAGTCCCTCCCTTAGATACCAAGGAGCCTAAGATACTTTTATACAATTCATTCCTCTTGTCTGATTGATCAAAAGTATATTCATAAACACTCACACACATTAGGACTGCATAGATGGGTCACATATTGCATAAATTGATTGTGTTTGTGTTGCGTGTGTTAATTTCCCTTAAAACTATTTTTAATAATTTTGGGGAATTTTTAATGAATTTTAAAAGAATTTTTTCATAAATAAAATTGGGATTAAAAAGTTTTGGGGTCAATCTATAAATGTTGATTGTTAGTTTTATTCCTATAATGTTCACTTGGGTAGAAACTGAAAGCGCTTAATACTGCAAGGGAAGTTGTGTAATTAGTTTAGACGCGCGTGTGAGGTTCGATATCAGCCCTACACCTGTCGCAACACTAATAGTTTGATTTGTGTTTCTTTTAAGAGAAAAAATCATTATTTATTGTCAGCCCTTGGATTGTTGTTATCAATGTCCTGCATGCGTCCAAACCCAATCTCTGTGAACCTCTCTTAGCCAATCAGAAATAGTTTAACTTACCGCTTCTCTTGAACTATTGGATGGAAGTCAAAAGGCCAAGACTAAATCTGAGCCTTTAGATTCATCTCAGCCTTCTCGATCCTTCTCAACCCACTATAAAAGGAGGCTAACCCTCAACCTTTGAGAGACTTTTGCCACTTCGTTTTATTCGAGTGAGAAGAGAGAGAAACCAGAGAGAGAATTAGAAACCCTAATTCGTCGAAACAGTTTCAAACACTAACCCTTTTTCCAAAAATCTGTTTACACCAAACACCATCCCTGAGTGTTTGAGAGTTTTTGAGTGTTGGTTTGAAAGCTGTTTGTTGGTTGAAACCTCTTTTTTTTAAGATCTTCTGTCCAACTTAAACATTAGGCTAAATCTGTATTTCTATTTTATAGAAATAATAGATCTTATCATTTTATTTTATATTACACCTAGATCTGCATTCTTAGTTTCTTGTCTTGAGAAATCTTTTGTTGATTATTTTTTGTGAATGTTTTAATCTTAAAAATCAACAAAATCATTTTATGTTTCTAGTTCTTTTGAAACAAGATCTTTGACCTTGTTGGAATCACACTTGGCAGTTTTTAAATTCAAAAGTATTTTCAAAACCCTGAAATTGATTATGATCTTGAATCGTCTTCAAATCAATATAGCCGTAGATTCCGGGATCATTTTAAAGGTCAAATAAGGTTTTAGTTTTGTGAGAAGAGAGAAACTGAAAATCACAGCGTATAGATATGTTATGTAATTTGATTGGATTGTTTGTATTAATAAGCGTGAGTGTGTGTGTGCATGCATGTGTTAGAGCACCATCACAAACACTTACACACTACAACTCTGAAAGTGTTGGTAATAAGATCTTGAAACAAGAGTCGATGTAAAGACCGGAACAAAGTGGAAGTTAGCGAACTGGGAGAACCACATCAACAATAAGAACTACAGAGAAGTTAGAAGGACACCAGTGGGTAAATTCCTAAACTTGTAAAGGACTGATTTGTGTGCATGTGTGTTATTTAGTTTGTAACTGATATATTTTGTTTTAGTGGATTTTTGGTTTGTGACTTAGAAGTCACCGTGGATGTGTCCTCAGTTGGGTGAGGTTTTACCACGTTAAAAATCTCTTATCATTAATATTTGTACATCTCCTCATCTAATTCTTTTTGGTGTTCTGATTTAATCTTTTTAGTTTTGTTTTTCAAAACTTGTTAACAAATCTTGAACTGATCCCGTGCATGTTTTTATTAAAACACATCTTGTGATTAACTTGATTTGATTTAAAGAAAAAAGTTTCCTCAAAAAATAGTTCGGAGTTACTTAAATAGTTTAATCTTGTATTAAACGGATTTAGTAACAATTTTTCAATTGGTATCAGAGCTTTGGAAATCTTTTTAAAAGATCTAGTGTTTCTGAAATTGTTTTCTTGAAATCAAAACAATGGACGAGAAAAATGAAAGATTTGGTAACTTGACCAGACCCCCACTCTTTGATGGAAACAACTTTGCTTAGTGGAAGGTAAGAATGGTTTCTAAATACAAGGAACCTTGGGAGATGATGTCTGGGATATTGTTGAAAATGGATATACTTATCCGACTAAACCATCCACTGAAGGAAGTAATGAGAGGATTAAGAAAGTATTAAGTGAAATCACTCAAGAAGAGAAGCAACCCTCTAGAAATAACAAAAAAGGCAAGAATGCCATCTTTATATCCATAAATGAACATGAGTTCAAAAGGATCTCATCTTGTGCCACTTCTAAGGAAGCTTGGGATACACTTATCACTGCACATGAAGGTGACACTAAAGTTAAAGATGCTAAAACATAAATGCTTGTCCAGCAGTATAACTCTCTAATTATGTCAGATTCTTAATCCTTTGATGGCTTTTACATGAAATTAACTGACATTGTGACGAAATTGCATGATAAGGGGATAACTTGTGACAGACATGAAATTGTATCTAAAATTATATGATCATCAGCACAAAAATTTCAAAACAAAAGATATGCTATTGAGGAAATTTGTGATCAAAATCTCACTCCTGAATTACTCAGTAGTAAACTAAGAACTGTGGAAATGGAATTAGAATTTAAGAAAAAAATGACCCAGTCTCATAGGAAACAAACTAGTTCCAACTTAAGTTTTTCTTCTAAGCTGATGAAACCTGAGTTTACTATTCCTAATAATGATTCTGATGAGGAATATGACATAAATAGTTTGGATAATCAAATTTCCTTGATGTCAAAACAATTTAAGAAAATTGTCAAATTTAGAAATAAATTGGAAAACAGACAAGGCAAGCCAAATTATCCAACTCAGTCTAACTACAAACCTCGTGTGAAAGGTCAAGACAAACATCACAAGGACATGATACCCAAAAAAGACATCAAGATCATTGAATGTTTTATATGTAGAAAACTAGGACACATAGCACAAGACTGTAGAATGAAACTGAACACTGCCAGTAAACATACTAGGCCCAACATTTGAAAAACATGGGATGATTCAAGTGATTCTGAAAATGAGGAACCTAAATCCTCTGACGTTTTTTATCCTTGCATGTATTTATTTGCTAAGATAATCTATAATGATGATATGTTTGTACCTGTGTATGATTATGATGTTAGTAACTCTACTTCTGTTGTTATGAATCATGCTACTACTAGTTTAGATGCTTTAATTTATGAGAATATTGCTAGTTCTACCACGGAGTGTGTGAGTCAAAGGGAAAGTGATAATGACGATGTCAATGGGTGCGTGATTTCAAGAAATAAATCCTTAGGGGTCACTTCACACATCACACTTATTGATTCGGACACTAAAGACCTCCCTAACATTCACACACTTTATGCGAAAACTCTCAAGAAAAGCACTAGACTAGAAAAGATTGTGACGGATATCACTAAGAAACTTGAAGACCTTAGCATGATGGTTAAACTTAATGCTGAAGAGTATATTACCCAATGGCTAACTCGTGAAAATGAAGTCAATATTTTAGATCAAAAATTGAAGAATTTGATTGAAGAAAATGAAACTTTAGAGAAAAAAATAAAGGGACATTATTAGAATTGGGACAATCCAAAGATAAGATAGCAATGGTTTTCAAAAAATTTGCAAAAATATTCAAACTATTTTAATGGTTTTGTTTCTGATTCAAAAACTAATTTTGATGATCGAACTGGAATAAGATTTTGCCCAAATTTGAAGGCACAAACTAAAAATTTTGAACCAATTAAGTTTGTGTCAGGAGGCAAAAGACCTATAGAAACTTGCCCAGACATTCATTCTCTGAAAAATGAGTTTGATTAAAAACAATCAAAGTTTGATATTGGGGAATCAAGTTGCTTTAAGTGTGAAAATCCACCTAAGGCTAAATATGTCTGCCCTCCGATTAGGAATAGTGATTCCGCCTTTCAAACTGTACTTCCTAGGAATAAGGTTCAATCCCAAAATACCATGAAGCCTATGTTTAGAGGCTTCCTAAGGAAATTCCATCCTAGAGCAATTTATATTGCTCTTACTGTGACTAATATGGTAATTCCTTTGAAGGTTGTTAATCTAGAAGTTTAGTCAATCCTGTCTATAATACTCCTGTGTACCAAAACTGTAACTACTCTAGGAGAAGTCATAACAATTATGTTCTTCCAAGACAATCAGACAAAAAATCTAACTATAGAAAGAGAAAGACCAAACCTAAAAGATCATTTCCAAGAAGGATTCGTAGACACTTTACTAAACCAAATGCTCATGTTGTTAATAAAATTCAACCTCATTTACAAAACATTTTTTAACAGAAAACTAATGCTCGCAAATTTTATCAAATGAGAGCAAATAAACAAAAAATGAAAACAAGAGCTATTTGGGTTAGAAAAGATGATCTATTACCCCAGATGAAGTGTAATATTGTGATTAATGCTTTAAAATCAAAACACACTCCGTCTGGTTCGGATTTAGATTCTGGATGTTCAAAGCACATGACTGGGGATGATACCAAACTTTTAAACAAAACCAGCTTTGCTGGAGGAAACATTATTTTTGGTGATGGGGTATCATCTCAAATAATTGGTAAAGGGACACTCCAAGAAGAAGGATTACCTTTACTTGAAAATGTTCTTCTAGTAAAAGGTCTTACGGATAATCTACTTAGTATCTCGTAATTTTCTGACTCAAATCATACTGTCACCTTTTCAAAGAATAATTGTAAAATTTTAAACGAAAAAGGTGAGTGCATAATTATCGGACTCGGGAATCCGGACAATTGTTATACTGTCTAGAATAGTGATGAGGTCTGTAATATTGCCAGAATGGATGACAATGAGATATGGCATAATCGAATGGGTCATATAAATTACCAAATTCTTAGTAGATTATCTTCACAAGAAATAGTTAGAGGTATTCCTAAGATCAAACCTATTTTTAATATTTTCTGTGGATTATGTCAGGAAGGAAAAATTATTAAGGCACCTCATAAGAAAGTACAAGATATTCTTACCTCTAAACCCTTGGAGCTCATCCATATGGACCTAATGGGTCCTTCTCGAACTGTTAGTCTCTATGTACACAGTTATATTCTTGTTATGATTGATAACTTCACTAGATTTACTTGGGTAGCTTTCTTTAAAAAAAAGTCTGACACTTTCCAAACTTTTTTGAATATTTTACTTCGAATTAAAAATGAGAAAGACACTCAAGTAAATAAAATTCATAGTGATAGAGGTGGAGAATTCTTAGAACCTGTTGTTATGGAGTATTGTGACTATAATGGTTACAAACATGAATTTAGTGCGCCTAAGACTCCTCAACAAAATGGAGTATTAACTGAGGAGACCTAGGTAGAACAACCAAAAGGGTTAATTGACCCTAAATATCCAAATCATGTGTTTCATTTTAAAAAGGCTTTGTATGGCCTACAATAAGCACCAAGAGCCTGGTATGAGCGCCTTTCCAATATTCTCTTAGATAAAGGTTTTAAGAGAGGTGGAAATGATCAAAACCTTTTTGTCAAACATATCATTATAGCTCAAGTTTATGTTGACGATATCATCTTTGGATCAACTTCCCCCTCAGAAGTCAATTTTTTTCCTGAAATTTTGCATAAAGAATTTCTAATGTCACTTATGGGAGAGTTACAATTTTTCTTGGGTCTTCAAGTCAAACAAAATTAATAAGGATAATTTGTTTTGCAATCAAAATATGCTTTCGAGATTGTTAAAAAATTCGGCCTTGAGAGTGCTATAGATGCTAAAACTCCCATGAGTACTAGGGTCAAACTGTCTAAGGATGAAACTAGAAAATTCGTAGATCCAACCTTATATCATAGTATGATAGGAACCTTACTATACCTTACCGCCTCGTCTCCTGATATTATGTACGTTGTTTCCGTGCGTGCCCATTATCAAAACAATCCTAAAGAGAGCCATTTAGTTTGGGTTAAAAGAATCATAAAGTACATAAAAGGCACTCTAAATTTAAGACTTTGGTACACCAATGATACTCCTAGCACTATAATATGATACACTGATGCCGATTGGGCAGGGTGTCCTCATGATAGTAAGAGCACATCGGGATCATGTTACTATATTGGTAATAATTTGGTAGGTTGGAGTAGTAAAAAACAAAACTGCACTTCTTTTTCAACAACTGAATTTGAATACATAGACGGTGGAAGCTGCTATGCTGAATTACTTTGGCTTAAGCAAATGCTAAGTGATTATGGTATTAAAGAAGAACAACTACATCTCTACTGTGATAATCAAAACACAATCAATATCTCTAAAAAGTTTGTTTGACACTCGCGAACAAAACACATAAAAATTGGACATCACTTTATACGCGAATTAGTTGAGACTAAGGAATTAGAAATTAATTATCTTCCTCTTGATTTGCAACTCGCAGATATGATTACCAAACCTTGGATTACAATAGATTTATTACTTTACGAAAATCGATAGGTATGGTTTTTGTTGAATAAACTCTTTGACTTGCATATTTTTTTCCCTTTGTCCATTTGAGACAAAATGGGGGAGAAATTTGAGTCTTATGAGTTCATTTTTTTCTATACATATTTCTAATAAGCTTGATCATAGTGATTATTTGCAGGATTCTGTACAGTTATTCTCAACAGATGTAATAGGTTATTGAACTGTAATTAGTTGAGTTATGTAATTTTCTTTTCTAGGAAATGGGAAGATAGAATTTTTGTATAGGAATAGGTTTTTTCCTTATTTCTTTCTAACCCTACGAGTCCAAGATGACTCAAAGGAGATTTTGTCTCATATTTCCAAAGGGGGAGATTGAAGCACCATATACTCTTGACGCACTTAGGTCTACATTGTATAAGTGCTCATCTAAATCGGAAAGAGTGACAAAATTAAGTCCCTCCCCTAGATACCAAAGAGCCTCAGATACTTCTATACAGTTCATTCCTCTTGTCTGATTGATCAAAAGTATATTCCCAAACACTCACACACATTAGGACTGCATACATGGGTCACATATTGCATAAATTGATTATGTGTGTTGTGTGTGTTAATTTCCCTTAAAACTATTTTTAATAATTTTTGGGAATTTTTAAATAATTTTAAAATAATTTTTTCATAAATAAAATTTGATTTAAAAAGTTTTGGGGTCAATCTATAAATGTTGATTGTTGGCTTTATTCCTATAAATTTCACTTGGGTAGAAATCGAAAGCGCTTAAGACTGTAAGGGAAGTTGTGTAATTATTTTAGACGCACGTGTGAGGTTCGATATTAGCCCTACACCTGTCGCTACACTACTGGCTTGATTTGTTTTTCTTTTAAGAGACAAAATCAGTTTTTATTTCCAGCCCTTGGATTGTTGTTATCAACGTCATGCATGCGTCCAAACCCATTCTCTGTGAACCTCTCTTAGCCAATCAAAAAGCGTTTAATTTACTGCTTCTCTTAAGCCGTTGGATGGAAGTCAAAAGGCCAAGACTAAATCTCAGACTTTTGATTCATCTCAACATACTATAAAAGTAGGCTAACCCTCAGCCTTTGAGAGGATTTTTCCATTTCATTTAATTCGAGTGAGAAGAGAGAGAAAAGAGAGAGAGGCCAGAGAGAGAATTAGAAACCCTAATAAGTCCAAACAGTTTCAAACCCTAACTCTTTTTCCAAAAACCTATTCACACCAAACACTATCCCTCGGTGTTTGACGATTTTTTAGTATTGGTTTGAAAGTTGTTTCGTGGTTCAAACCTTTTCGTTTTAAGATCTTGTGTCCAACTTAAAAATTAGGATAGATCTGTATTTATGTTTTTTAGAAATCATAGATCTTATCATTTTATGTTATATTACACCTACATCTGCATTATTAGTTTCTCGTCTTGAGAAATCTTTTGTTGATTATTTTTTGTAAATGTTTTCATCTTTAAAATTAATAAAATCATTTTATGTTTCTAGTTCTTTTGAAACAAGAACTTTGACCTAGTTGGAATCACACTTGGAGATTTTAAATTTCAAAAGTATTTTCAACACCCTGAAATTAATTAAGATCTTAAATCATCTTCAGAGCAAGCTAGTCGTGGATTCTGGGATCATTTTAAAGGTTAAGTAACGTTTTAGTTTTCTGAGAAGAGTGAGACTAAAAATCACAGCATATAGATCTGTTATGTAATTTGATAGGACTATGTAATACCCCATAAATTTTATTGATATTTATTTAAGGGATTAATTAAATTAAATGTGAATTAATTGAGAATTAATCCGGATATAAATACTAACGAGATGTGAGTTGGTATTTGATTATGATGTGTATAGAATTAATCCGGATATAAATACTAACGAGATGTGAGTTGGTATTTGATTATGATGTGTATATATGGAAATATATGAATATTAAAAATATTAAAAATTGTCATGAGACTGATATACGGCAATTTGGAAAATTTAGTTCGGACGCGCGTGTCAGTCGCGTCAGGAATGTAATTATTTGAATTAAAAAGTGAATTTTTTGTTTATCAACTGAATGGTCATTTTGAGTGCACCAACGAGTCCGGAAGGGTCAAAATAGTCAGAAAATACTAGCCGGGGGTTTAGTTTGGGTCCCGGGACATTTTTGGGCCATACCGGCAACTTAAAAGGGTATTTTGGTAATTTTAAAAATATAGGAATTAAAACCCACGAATTTTAGGAGTTAATTATATATTATTTAGGACCCACTAAGCCCATTATCAACATTAGATGAGTTAGAGGACTACGGGAGTTATAGACGAGTTTGAAGAGTTCCAAGGGAAAACCTCCAACCACTATCTTCAACCTTGGGAGAAAATCTGTAGAGAAAGGAGAGAATCAACCTTCATTCACCAACACTAATTCTGAAGAACAATCTAAGGAAAGTGATTTGATATTTTTAGTGCATTGAATATGTCTTCCATGTTTAGTGTATGAATTATCTTATATTGAAATCTTTGAAGAAAACCCATGAAATTGATGTAGAAACTTTGAATTTGGGTTACGATTTGCATGTAGAATGATGATGGACTGATTTAATATTTGTAGAGTTATTTATGATGATTTAAAAATGGATTTTTGATGAGTAATTGGGCATAACAAAATTATGGGTTCATGTTCATAGGGTTTGGGGAAATATTTGGAGATTTATAATAATTTCATGATGATTTATAAGATTTGACTTCTAAAATATGTTAAGGGATGATCTAGAATGATTACAAATGGATTAAAAATGTTAGAACATAACTTGGATGGTCTTAGGGTGGATTTAGAGAAGAGAGGAATTGAGAAAATCGGACTTGGAAATTTCTGGGCTGAAACTGCCATCTCGTTAGAAGACCTGCCCAGGTCGTTCGAACGAACTTCTAACGAGATGACAGTATAACTTCTAACGAGTTGGTAGTTAATTCGAAGCCTTTCGTTCGAACGAAACTCATTCGAACGACCTCGTTCGAACGAGATTTCTAACGAGTTGACAGAATGGCCTTTTAGGCCTGAATTTATTTCTAGCATCTCGTAGACTTATTTAAATGGTGAGATAACCTTGCCTTATTAACTAATGGGTATAGTTGGGAGATTGGGGTACATTGAAGAGTAAAACTTAGAATCGTGTAGTAAACCGGATGACGTTTGTGGATTGGGAAGCGAGTAACTAATCATAAAGTGAGAAATTGATAACTTAAATGCATATAAATCGGGGACTTGTGACTTGTATAACACTAAGTGTTGGTATAAGAACTAGAAGTATACCACTAATAAAATATTGAAATATCTAAGATGTGTGAATGCTTAGTATATGTAGTTATCTGTGTATAACATGCCTACCGTACTTGCTATCATGGGAGGTTGGCGTTCGTTTAGGGCCATCTAATCTTTGTGTGGTTACGGGGGGGATCTAGATTGGTACCTCGAGGACATGGGTCAGAGAAGGGCTTATTGAGAAGTAAATAAGTCTGCTAATCATGGGAGCGTAGGTATGTGCGTGACCCATGTGATGTGAACTATGTTTGCCTCCATTGTTTTTTTTATTGTTGTTAATGAAATGTTTCCTGAGAGATTAGGAATACGTGGTCCTCATGTATGTGATGTACCAGGATTTGATAGCAGAGTATGTGAGCACCGCAGCTTAGCCTCGAGGTGTTAGTATTGTATATTTATGATGAGAATAATATACGGTTAATTGAAATGAATTGTCATGAATAAATGTGAGTATTAATAATAGTAATAGTTTGTAAAGTAAAAATGGAAGATCTCTAGTAATTAGTAGTACTAACATGGGAAACTGTGTAGCAAGTTATGGCACTCTGTTAACTAAAAGTTGTTGTGAATTGAAATAGATATCGTATAGAAATGTTAGATTTTAGTATCGGACTAGTTAGATATGGGAATAACTAGAATGGGTACGGGTACGATAGGAGTGCACAATTAGTTGAGAGGTGAGGAACTCATGTGAGTGCACACACTATCATGTACCTTATATTCACTGTTTAATGATATTAATCACTTACAAAAATTTTAAATTATTTTCACAATCGGGCTCTGACCCGTTTGCTTTCAAATTTATTTTTGTAAAAGCCCTTTAGGTGCCCAGCCACAAGGACACCATGCATAGGAGTTCTATTCAGGTGACGTGTTGTAGCTGCTGTGGAAGTTACAGGACCTTGACAGTAGACGCCTCCACATTCGATCTTGACTCCATTATCATATTTTCTCATTGGTTGGGCATGTCGCCCCATTTCTTTTAGAGACATTTCACTTATCATTTATTTCAGACTTTGGGTTGTAATTAATTTAGTGATGCATACTTGGTATCTATTTATTTCAGTATTTGGATTGTTGTGAGGAGTATTTCCTCCAGACTCATTATTATTTGATGGTTACCCTATTGTGACTATGTTGTGGTGGTTATGTTAGCATTTCATAATTTACTTGTTGTATGTGGATCGCATTTAATTAAAATTGACCACTCCCTTTTTAAATATTAGGTGGGTAGTATTTGTTAAAAACATTTTCGATAGTGATGCTACGAACTGAACCAACTTGGCATTATGTATTAATTTAATAAAGAAGTATCTACCCGGTATTTAATTAGTCGGGGTGTCACAAACTGTTTGTATAAATAAGCGTGAGTGTGTGTGAGCAATCATTTGTTAGAGAACCATCACAAACACTTAAACACTATAACTCTCAAAGTGTTGGTAATAAGATCTTGAAACAAGAGTCGATGTAAAGACTGGAAAAAAGTGGAAGTTAGCAAACTGGGAGAACCACATCAACAATCAGAATTGTAGAGAAGTTAAAAAGACACCAGTGGGTACATTGCTAAACTTGTATAAGACTGATTTGTGTGCATGTGTGTTATATAGTTTGTAACTGATATATTTTTTTAGTGGATTTTTGGTTTGTGACTTAGAAGTCATTGTGGATGTTTCCTCAGTTGGGTGAGGTTTTACCACGTTAGAAATCTCTTGTCATTAATCTTTCTACATCTCCTCATCTCATTCTTATTGGTGTGCTGATTTAATCTTTTCAGTTTTGTTTTTTCCAAACTTGTTAAAAAATCTTGAACTGATCTCGTGCATGTTTTATTAATCACATCTTCTGATTAGCTTGATTTGATTTAAAGAAAAGAGTTTCCTCAAAAAATAGTTCGGAGTTACTTAAATAGTTTAATCTTGTATTAAACGACTTTAGTAACAGTTTTTCACAAGCAAGACTCTATGGAGCATGGAGTTAATAAGATAAAGATATCCATGTATACCATGAACCTCAAGTTTAGCATCGTAGTGTACATCCCATTTCCTCACTTCAATTCAGTTAAGAAGGTTGATCTGAAGTATGGCTCTCATGAAGTGCCATTTTGGGGGTTTATTGCTGAAACACTTCCCTAGGTGCAATCATATTTATGGGTAAATGGGGTTTTTGAGTAAACACGTGGATTCCTTCTATTCCATGTGACTTACGACCCCTGATCTTATAACTTATGGAAAGGTCTAATGATCCCCTCTTGAAGGGGAAAGAGATGATGGTGTCCTCCAAAAATTATGGGGCATGGTTGTGTCGTTGAGGCCTTTGGCCCACCCAAGGGGTTCGTTACTTAAGAAAGAAAGGATTTGTTAACCTCTAGAGTAGAGGAATATTTGACACCTCTCTATGAAGAATAACTAAAATCATATTCCTTAGTTATTGACGAGTTACATTTAATAGATAACACCAACTTTTCCAATATGGTTACCATGCTAATGGATCGGGGATCCTTAGCGAATGTTAAGGAGGTGATTCACTTTCTAGGCAAGGTACTTTTACATGCATTTTAATTTTTACATAGAAAATTTTTATTTGGCATGCGTCAATATCATACTTTCTTCTGTTTTGCAGGTTCAACACTTGACAAAGGCACTTATGTCTAACCCCATTGATGGTCAAATAGGGTAGAATAAACCTCTGGAAATGGATGAGAAGTGGAATATAATCCAAATGTAGCTGGATCGAAAGATTAATAATCATTGGTTGGAGGTGGATACTTTGGAAAAGTAGGGGGTGGCCCTGAGCATGATCGATTTCTTCTTATGAATACCTTAATGGATAATAATTTCATTATTGTTATGGCTCGGGATTCCTTGTCCAGTGTTGTTGAAGCACATGCCCTGGATCAGATCTAGTATAAATTGGTGGTTAAGGCACTGAACAATTTGACACTTAAGATTCAAAATTCCCAAAAAAAACTTCTTTATGTTGCTAGTGACATAGATCTCTTAAAGAAAAAAATGTTGGGTCTATATTCCATGAATGACCCGCTGAAGCCTAATGTCCAAGAGATGTAAAAGGTGTACTCTAAAGTCTTTGTGAGGCACACTAAGCTCCAAGGGATGATCCATGCCAATGTGAGGAGTAACTTCAATGTGTACCTTATCTTTGAGGATTATAAAAAAAAATCTCGTCTAGAAGTATTCCTCAGGGTTTATGTCATGGAAAACCAAGGTTCGGGAGATCTTCCATGAGGTGGATGTCTTTGTTCTATTTTTTTATGCCCCTCAATATTTAAGGTGATTCTACTCAAGCCTCTGCCTCCATTTATTAAGGACAAGAAAAGGTTTGAAAGAATGTCCCCACTCATGGCCTTGAGGAAGGCCCTCCAAAGAATGTAAGTGAAGCCCATGTGATCGAAAACCCAATCAATCCCAAGACTTAAGAAGGATTTTTATAATTTTGTTAATTCAAACTCTTTCACGATGCGGGCCTTTGTTGTACTCCTCTAACTTGTCCATACGATGAATGAGAAAACTAGAAGGTTTTTTTATCTCTAGACTTTTATGTTCCTTGTTTCTCTTATATTTATTTTTATGTCATTGCCAATGAATTATTTTCATTTGCAATCATTTGTCTGAGGTCTTGTAATTGGGTATTATTCCCCTTTATCCCTATATATTTCTTGGTAAAGTAAACAATTTTGGCCCAAAATTCGTTGTAGTTGATATGAGGGCCCATAAACCATTATTTTATAATTTGGCAGCTTCTGAATTCAAGACTGAGGCTTTAAATGGTTCGTATGACTTTTGAACCATAAAAGATTTTGAACTTTATCTTTTTTGGTCTAAAAGCCCCAAAATTTTGGTTCCCCATTTATAATTTGGGAGTGAGACTCGAAAGGTAAATCTATCAAGGCTCATAAGACCCTTGATTCCCAATTAAACTCGAAAGTGAGAGTTTCTATTTTTGAACTTATTCTATATGTAGTCCTAAGACCTCTAAAAAAGGTTTCACTAAGGATGATAGCCTTATGAGAAAAATATAGCTCTGCTCAGTGTTCTAAGACATTATACTATAGGAAGTTTTAAAATTTTAAGTCCTACAATGGACCCTAAGACCTCTGGACCTTGAATTTTCAAAATTGTAATACATATTGGAACATAAGGTCAGTGGACTTTAGCCTACAAGATGGAAGCTTTGCGACATTATATTTGAGGTTCCCCAATGGATCATAAAATCTCTCAACCATAGTGCACTAGGATGGAAACTTTGAGGTTCCATAATGTGTCATAAGACCTCTTAACCATTAAACTAAGGAAAAAGGCCTTAGAGAGACAAGGCCTTGCATTTTCGTCTTTAAAAATTGAATTTTGAATATTTTTTTTGCATATTAACACTTACCCCACCCCACCTCACAATAAAAAAATTGAAATGGATCTTTTTTCTAGGTCTCTAATTTTTTTTTCACGATTTCTAAAAGGGTTGTTTGATACGTCAAAGTCAGAATTCTCAAAATATGGGTTTAAAAGATGGTTTGATAAGGGTCATTCATTTGTGTTTAATCATGATCTCTATGAAAACATTTTTTAGTGGATATAAGGCCTCTACGATGACTATTTTTTGGGCCTTTGGGACCTATGTCAATTTAATTGAATCAAGGATGAGATCCTTGGTAATTACTTTAGTTGTTTTTGGGTCTTAGATCATTTAATTTGGATTCTAGCCAATGTATAATGGCTTGAAACTCTTGTTGGGTCTTTTAACATCTTTCGAACACCAGGATCTAAGGATTGAAGCTTAAAACTCCATGTGTTTTTGGTCTGAGGTATCGTGGACATCATCTGTTTTCTAATATCCAAGCATTGAAGTCTTATAACTCATTGTGGGTCCATATACCTTATATTAAGCCTAAAGCCAAGGAATGAAGCTTTTTAACTCATGTTCGGTCATCAGACTTTAGGATTAACTCATAGCTAAGGATTAAAGAATTATAACTCACATTGAAAAATGTATTGAGACATAATTGATAGAAAAAAGAGTTCTTTTCATATGATTTTAATGAAAGGATACATCATTTGAAGTATTTCTTGAGATGCTCTATGTTCGAGGGGTGTGGAAATTCATTTTGCATCCATGTTTTGAGGTAACAACCTGAGACTTATCCTACTACCACATACAGACCTTCCCAGCTAGGGCCTAGATTTGTGGCATACCTTTTTATGAAAGTGGGAGGTTGTTATTTGCTTGTAAGTGGCCATTATAATTAGGGAAACCTCTATTCTTTGTTATAATTCATGCAGGGACCTCTTTAGACCATTTCCATTATCTCCTTCGTTGAAATGATCCACCTGAAGATATAGAATATCACTCAGAGATGAGCTCAACTCAGTTACTATACCTGTATAACAATTATGGAGTAGTACATAGACATAACAAGCATATACCAGGCATAATATATGAGAGATAATAAGAAGACCCATATTTAAGTGGTTTATCATTATCCTACATCAACTGTGAAAAAATATGTAGTGTATTCACTATAAACAAATTTTAAAAGTCGTTAGAGTTTAGTATAAGCTCTCCCTTTCCCTCTCAAAGAGATCAGTGTAATAGTAGGGTTAGTTGATGATGACACTTTGAAAGGATGAAGATGAATGTCTTCTATAGTGTTGGGGGTGGACAATATCACCCTATAGCATGCAGACTATGTGCACGAGTTATAACATCCAATGAGTGAGTGACAGTTGTAAAGTGCAATGTGTAATTCATGATGAGCAAATATTCCCCTCATGCTGGAGTTGATACCCTACAATGGTCATAGCCATGTATTACAGCATAACCTTTGTCACATGTTCCACGCAAGCTAATCGTGTCAGCTATGGGATGTCTTGGTTGGACGAGAATAATGAAGCATGACTAAAATAGAGACATGGCCGAGGATAAATCTTATATTCCTGGTGTATGTGGATGATGACGGGAGTCTCGTCCTGGTAGTAATGGGAGAGGCCGACACTACGTAGGTCAACATATGACATTTTGGTGTAACACAAGTCTAGCAGTGAGCTCTGTGAATGACAATGATAGTTACTTAGGAAGGGATATCGATCCCCCCAAGGTTGAGGGGTCCATAAGATGATGAGTCTAAAATAGCCTGTGAGGGGACATGTCATCAAGTGGGTCTCATCTTGACGAGACCAAACTTATGTATATCAACCACCCCTAGACCTTAGTCTTCAATGTTAATGGGAGGCTGAGGTGTAAACTCTTTTATCTCAAAGTAGTCAGAGGTCCCCTCAATATAAAAATGTATCTCATTGATTGGAGTTGGAGAATGTGTTGTAAGGGGCATCACTTCAGTGCCTCCATATTTCCACTTGTCAGTTTATGAGTGGATAGCGTACAAATCAAGTGGTTGCAGTACTTCATTATCAATATCCTTCTTCTTATTTTCTTCATTTGTGTGTAAAAACTAGTGCTCCTTCCCTCGCTCTCTAACGTCCTCCATTCTCCGTCATATTTCCTCCTCCGTTCTTAGTGCTTCAAGGGTTGTTTTATTCTGAGGTACGACTTCTCTCCTCCTCCTCTGATTTTATTAAGTTTTGATTTTGTTTTTGCCTATTTTCATAATTGTTGGCCATCAATCATTTTTTTTCCACCATTTCTGGTGGCACTAATTTGTAATTAGGGCAATTTTATAGGAGAGTTTGGTTTATTTCTTATTCAATGATTAAAACTTGGTGGGATCAGAAATATATAGGTTCTGGTTGGGTTTCCAGTAGGCTTTTTGTTTGGCTTTCACCGGTATAAATCATTGTGTTCTTAGTAAGCTTTTGAAAAGAACCTTTCAGATTCTTCGATTTTATCTTTTATCAACTGTGATCAACTTCTACTTTAGTTTTTGGTAGGCTAAAAACTATACGAAATATGATAAGAGATCCCATACCTCCAATAGCATGTACTAGGAAAGATATGCAAGGCTGAGACTGAGGGTAGGAAAAAGTTTGAAGATGAGTCTCAACTTCCATTGACTCCCATTCCTTTATCTATAATTATTCCTCATATACTCCTAACATACCCATATATGTTCGAGTCCAAGGTTGTAATTTCTTTATGTGATTCAATGTTAGTTGCATCCTCTAAATATTCTTTGTCTTCCCCCACTTCCTGAAGCAATAACCCTAATTATATTCCCAAACCTTTCACTGATAGGCAAAAATCTGGTGCCGACTATTTTAAGGAAGTTATAAGGTTTCCTCTTGATCATCTGGACTAGGTTGGGAGAACCAAGTCTAGTATCGTTGTCAGATCACAGCTTCAGATCGTCAATAAGGAAAATGTGAGCCTAAAGTGCATGACATATCTGATGATGAATCATAGGTAGAGGTGGCCTCGTCTTTGCCTTTAATGGTTGTACATATCTCGACAATGACTAAGGATGACTATTCGAGGTGAGATCCATGTGGTTAGGCTCCAATTATTGAGGAATATGAAGAGGAAAAAGAAGAAGAAGAAGAAGAAGAAGAAGAAGAAGAAGAAGAAGAAGAAGAAGAAGAAGAAGAAGAAGAAAAAGAAGAAGAAGAGGAGTTGGACACATGTGTTACCTCGTCCATACTAATTGATGTACATGATAATGAACTAATTCTTTGGAGACACATGTATGTTGTTACCCCGTCCATAAAAATTAGGCTTCCCTTTAAGGATAAGAGGGACTTTGGTAGTAAACTTGAGGGATAGGAGGCCATCTATGAGAAAAAAATTTAAATCGATTTTTGTCTGTCGATCCATTTTCCTGTCAATGTGTGGAGTACGTCACTCTTAGTGATCCATCTCAGGGAAATCGGATACAAAATAGAACATCCAATTGAAATTTTTCGAGCTCGCTACACCATATCCTCCATAATTGGCGTTCCTTGTTACCTTCACTCCATAGCTCGACGCTTAGATAAAAAACTTGTTCATAACAACTAGACTTCCAACCATAACTAGAAGTATTGTTATTTCTTCATGTCCAATGATTGGGAATTTCATGGTGGCATTTCATCTAGTGCCGCCAAGTCGAGGGTCCCTTCAAAGTGGTACAAAGTTTCCATATCGGCTAAGATGGATCTCTACCTTGGCATTGATGATGGGAGGAACAGTGACCTATTTTGCACCTCACACAAGTATGGGGGCCTTATCATCTTTAAGGATTTGATGACCCCGGGCCGCTTGAATTCACAGGGTTGGGGGTTGAAACCCTTACTAAATTACATCAGTCTTTACAAAAACTTAAACTTCACCGCCATCTTTTTTCACTCGAGTAGATACTTATTTATGTAATACCCCGTAATTTTGAGGGCTTTATTTATGAATATGGTATATAATTTTATTAATATTATTATTTTATTAATCGGGATATTGATATTATATTTATTTCTATTTTAAATAAATCGAATATTTAAATTCAAATTTAATTGGCTTTTGGACATTTTGTAATGGTTAAAATATATAATGTTGATAATTTTGAATTAAAGGGAAATATTGTAATATGCGTTAGCTTAGGCTCCAAGATAGGGTTTGAAAGAGGAACTATATAAGGAATATTATGGGTGATTATAAGGAATGGGAGATGAAAAAGAGAGGCCAAAAACGAAATTCAAAGAGGCAAAAACGAGTGGAATGAGAAGAGCCAATTTGGAATGTTTGGATCTTCTTTTTTAGTGCATTCGGATGAGATTTAAGAAAAACTCAAAATACATAACTGACTCAATTTTTCGTGTAGAATCGAAAGCTGCAGTCGGATTGGCAATTCAAATAATGTTTGGATCTGATTTTTACGAGTTTTTAAAATAGGACTATTTGAGGTTATCTCGTATTTGAGCTAGAACATGATTTGATTATTTTATTCGAGAGGAACGTGATGGTGCGATCATATTTTGAGGCTGAATTTATGTGATGATTTTGAGGCATGGGGTTTTACACGATATTCTCTTTAAATCTCTCGAGAGTTTATTCCATTGATTTCTGGTAATTGAACTCATATTTGAATTGTTAAATTCATTGAAATCTAGAAAAATAATTGTTGAATTATTTTGATTCATGTGGCTTCATTATATTGTTGTTGAGAAAGTTGTCATGAGATTTTAGTATGGCACGGAGGTTGGGCACCCGCCAAAATTCCTGCTTCTCGGGCTATGCCTTGATAAAGCATATGCGGATGGGGTGAGGCCTGGTGACCTGGTTAATGTGTTGTTGAGAAATTTATTGATAAATACTTTGAGATTTGCATTTGATTTGAATATTTGTACTCGTGTTGTTACGTTTTATTCACCGCTAATATATTTTTTGAGCATCTTTCCTGCCGTATTGTGTACTTCCCCATATTTTCTTTTAGTTGGCAGGTTAGCATGGATTGGGACGCTATGGTCCAATTGGGCTGATTTTTATTTGGGAAGAATTTTTAATACAAGATGAGAAGACTTGTATTTATTTATTTTGATGTATAGAGCATTGACGATTTATTTTTCTAGATATCTAGTTGTATTATTTCGAGAGACTCTTGGTCTTATTTATTTGAAGAAATTTGAGATTAGTGGTTTCTTTTTATTGTGGGATTTTATTTAGATGCTCTATAACATGTTATTTGTGGATTTGATTAGTTTTATCGACAGTGGCGCTCCGCTCCACTGTCCCCGGGCGGGCGGCGTGTTACAGATGGTAACAGAGCTTAGGTATACGACAACTCTCGAGTCTTGGGTATTGGGTCTAGCATGCGGATTAGACATGTTTTCTTTGGAGTTATAAAATTTTTGAAGATGTGTTAGGCGTCGTGGTGAGGATGTTTAGAATTAATTTGAGGAATTTTGTGTGTGATTTTGGGAAATAGAATCGAGTAGCATTTTTTCGAGCGTTAGGTTTCGTCGAATTTCGAGGACGAAATTCCTTTTCAAGGGGAAAGTATGTAATACCCCGTAATTTTGAGGGCTTTATTTATGAATATGATATATAATTTTATTAATATTATAATTTTATTAATCGGGATATTGATATTATATTTATTTCTATTTCAAATGAATCGAATATTTAAATTCAAATTTAAATTGCTTTTGGACATTTTGTAATGGTTTAAATATGTAATGTTGATAATTTTGAATTAAAGGGAAATATTGTAATATGCGTTAGCTTAGGCTCCAAGATAGGGTTTGAAAGAGGTACTATATAAGGAATATTATGGGTGATTATAAGGAAAGGGAGATGAAAAAGAGAGGCCAAAAACGAAATTCAAAGAGGCAAAAACGAGTGGAATGAGAAGAGCCAATTTGGAATGTTTGGATCTTCTTTTTGAGTGCATTCGGATGAGATTTAAGAAAAACTAAAAATACATACCTAATTCAATTTTTCGTGTAGAATCCAAATCTGAAGTCACATTGGCAATTCGAATAATGTTTGGATCTGATTTTTCTGAGCTTTTAAAATAGGACTATTTGAGGTTATCTCGTGTTTGGACTAGACCATGATTTGATTATTTTGTGCGAGAGGAACATGATGGCGAGATCATATTTTGAGGCTGAATTTATGTGATGATTTTGAGGTATGGGGTTTTACACAATATGCTCTTTAAATCTCTCGAGAGTTTATTCCGCTGATTTCTTATTAATTGAACTCATATTTGAATTGTTAAATTCATTGAAATCTAGAAAAATAATTGTTGAATTATTTTGATTCATGTGGCATCATTATATTGTTGTTGAAAACGTTGTCATGAGATTTTAATATGGCACGAAGGTTTGGCACCCACCAAAATTCCTGCTTCCCGTGCTATGTCTTGATAAAGCATATGCGGATGGGGTGAGGCATGGTGACCCGGTTAATGTGTTGTTGAGAAATTTATTGATAAATACTTTGAGATTTGCATTTGATTTGAATATTCGTACTCGTGTTGTTACGTTTTATTCACCGCTAATATATTTTTTGAGCACCTTTCCTGCCGTATTGTGTACTTCCCCATATTTTCTTTTAGTTGGCAGGTTAGCGTGGATTGGGACGCTATGGACCAATTGGGCTGATTTTTATTTGGGAAGAATTTTTAATACAAGATGAGAAGACTTGTATTTATTATTTTGATTTATAGAGCATTGGGGATTTATTTTTCGAGATAGATAGTTATATTATTTCGAGAGACTCTTGGTTGTATTTATTTGAACAAATTTGAGATTAGTGGTTTCTTTTTATTGTGGGATTTTATTTAGATGCTCTATACCATGTTATTTGTGGATTCAATTAGTTTTATCGACAGTGGCGCTCCGCTCGGATCTCCCCGGGCGGGCGGGGTGTTACAATTTATTTATTCTATTTGCATCTCGTCCATAAGGAACCTCTGAACAGGTTTAAGAAACGGATTATGCTATTACGAAACCCGCATACAGGGTAAAATAGTTGCGCCGACACAACTTTGAAGAAAATCCATAGTTGTACGCCTCCAAGCTACCGAGGGTTCGAAAAAAGATAGGAGGTCCCAGAGAATTCTTTTTCCATTCCCCATCCTCTACATAAAAAACGAAAAAAAGGACTCTCCTAGGAGGTTGTCCATTGATTATATCGTCCCCATCAATGACAACATTGTTGTTACTACTCGCCTCGCCCAGGTGGATATGAAATGCTAACTTTCTGCTTAAAATCCAACTAAGGGACCAAAAAGGCCATTACCATAATTGTACTGGACTATGACAATCATTATTTTGATTTCCAAGACCCTTCTCAGGTTTTTAACTTTGCATTGAAAAGGCTTGTGTAGGTGAGGTTCTATTTATTATGTTCTACTTGTTTCTTCAGAGTGTTATGTTGTACATGCTAATTTTTCTTTCTATTCTATAGTCAATCATTGCCCTCCAAAACATCTAGTCGTGGGAAAGTGAAGCTAACAAAAAGGTAAAAGTTGTCAAGGGCTTTATATCGAAAGCCAAGAACTTGAAGCATCAACTGTACCAAATCATCATTGACTATGATACGAAGGATGCCAAATAGAGGACGGGGCACAAAGAGCGAATGCAGATCATGAAGATGGAGCTATACTACAAAATTTATTAGCTGGGGAAATAAATAAGCAGTCCAAGGATAAGGTTGAGAAATCAAATCTGTCCATTTAAAAGCCTATTGCAAATATAAAGAAGTTCGAAGAATTTTCGTACTACATTATCAAATAAATGGATCAAGGTGAAAATTTTATTTTTCATTAAGTATCCAACTTTCGTACTCATCTATCCACTTCTGATCCTCAAATAGTCGAGGTCTTTACTTCTTTTAGCTTGCTGACCTGGAGAGCATAGAATCTCTTAACAAAATATAGGACAAGGTTGATGTTCCTAGAGTTGTGGCCATGATGATTGTCAATACCACAAAGCCTACAGTGGTGACCGAGAAATTAACACCACCAATCCTACCAGTAATTCTGCTGGATAGATGGAGACAAAGAAAACATTGGTTGAAAATGAATTTATATCCATTTTCGTTTGGGTAACCAACTGTCATTTAAATGCCCTTTTTGTGTTACCACAACATCTGGACAATCTTACTTCCAAACAATATCATCTGTAATAATTATTTTTTCTCTTTTTGAACATCTATAATATCGTCTTAGTGGAATCGCATGTTGTTGATTCATGCAGTTGATTTTTAATAGTAGTTATTGTCTCTAAGTTAACTCTTCTCTTAGAAAGTTCTCATGTTTGATATTTAACATATTGCCAAATTCTTAATGTTTAAGCAGGTTGTATCATGGGACTTTTTGTTATCATTTCATAATAAAATGATGTTAGACATTACCCACATCAAGTGATTTTTATACTAGATTTCTCCTGGTTTTTGCACTAGCTTTCGACACTATTAAAGCAATTATCCCATCTCTCGACGCTATAAGAATGATGTTGAGAAGACAAGACACCTCAATATCTCTCGTATCGCTGAGAGGGAGTTGCTAATTGGTTTACCATAATTAATGATTTTTCACATAACCATATTTAAATGATTTGATTTGTCACACCACTTGAAGTGATGTTAAAGGAGTTGTTCCTCCTCTTGGCGCTATTGGAAGAATAACTTGGATCCGAGTCTCCTCATTTACTCTCGTATCACCAAAAGAGAGGTGTTAATTAATCCACCCTAATGAATTGATGTCTTACATAACCATATTCAAATGATTTTTATTTTAGCCTTCACCCCTTTATGCGGTTAACAGAGTTGTCCTTCCTTTCGGCGTTATTGGAAAGATACGTTGGAGACGAGACTCCTTAATCAGCCTCAGATCACCGAGATAGAGTTATTAATTTGTCCACCATAATAAAATGACATCGCATGTAAGGACATTTTTATCATGTTCGTTATCGTAATGTTTTGTATGTCGTACGCCATTACATTTGACACGTCTCTGCTCGATCACATGTGACGGCCCCAATCTGAATTCCGGGAATCAAGCATCCTGCACCTCCATCATGTGTCCTACATCGGCCCCAACGACTTCAAGTTCCATGATTTTAGGGACTAAATGCAAGTGGTACGGAAGAGAAGTCAAAACAGTGAAATATGGCACGATATGGATGTTCAAGGGCAATTGGGTAATTGTACAGCCACCGACTGGAGAATAGGTCAACTGGAAAGTTGAAGAGCTTTCCGCAACAAAGATACTGGAAGAAACGGTACCTCAATCCAAGCTACGGTGAAGAAGTAATGGCCCTTTGAAGATGGAGCAAATTCCAAGAAGGAATCAGGATTTACAGAAGCCGGACCGGTCCGCCCCATATAAAAAGGAACCGATCCGCCAGCAGACCGATCCGCCCAGGCACGGACCGGTCCGCCTTATAAAATGAGGCCAGTATTCCCCGGACCGAATGCGAACCGATGGAGCAGAATTTTAAAAGAACCGGTCCGAGGTCGGACCGATCCGCCTAGGACCCGGACCGGTCCGCCTGGGATAATTACGAGCAGTCCCAGATTTTTTAAACACCTCCTTTGTTCCCCTATTTATACCAACTTCGGGAGAGATGTTTTCCAAGACTTTTCAAGACAAAATTTAGAGTCCTTATTCTACAAGTCTTCACCTTTTTGAGTTCCCCAACTCATGTTTGATTCACACAACTTTTCCAATCCTTTGTGAATCAGTTTGTAACCCAAGAACACAACCTTGAGTTTTGTTCAAACCTTATGGAGAAGTCGTTCTCTTCTTCATTGCAGCCCTCCTTGAAAGGGAAAATTCCAGCCGACAAACTTGTGGAGAAGCCGTTTCTCTTCTTCAAAGTTGCCCTACTGGAAAGGGATATCTCCAGCCGCGACTACAGAATCCGATACCCGAGGGTAATTCTTAGTCAACTTGTATTTCAGTGTAATCCGATTGTAAGCCGTTTCTCTTACAAATTATAGTGATATACAAATGGTTTTGCCCCCGTGGGGGATTTTTCCTTAATTGCATGTGTTTGAATGTTCTTGCTTAGATTATCATCTTATTCAATCACATAACTGCTGCATGTTTAGGGTTTGTTTGTGCTAAAAGGGTTGATTGGAATCTTGCGAATTATTTTTAATCAATTATCACACACCGGACCTATTCGGTTTCTCAAATTGGTATCAGAGCGGGTTACTCTAAATTATTGAGTGATCCTGATTTTTAAAGATTTTTTTTCCTGATACAATTTGACTTCTCACGTCGTCAAATTGGTATCAGAGCGGGTTACGCTAATTTATTGCGTATTCCTATTTTCCGCAAAATCGTGTGATATTGGTTTTTTTTTTAAATCAGTTTTGTGAATATTCACAATTTTTGAATGGATTTTGATGGTTTTGAAGATCTTCGATGTCAAATTTTTGAAAAATTTAATTGGAAAATTCACACAAACTCTTGTTTTATATCTTCTGTTGAAAACGAATCTGAGAGGTGTCCTTGTTGTGAGGGTGTTGGTCACACGTTACATGAGTGTACCACAAATTTAAAGAAGAAATTGAGTAAACCGATTTCTCATGTTTCTACCCTTAGTGATAGTAATTCGGAAGAAGAAGTCTTTTATGCTTCTAGGCGAGAGTTTCCCATCCGTGTGATTAGTGATGAGAGTGAGGGTGAAAAGAGTGAGGAGGAAGAAGAAGAATTGAGTGAGTTGCAAGTTGCCTACAATAATTTGTATTTTGAATGTTTAAAGACAAAAAAGGCAAACTTGAAACTTGAAGCTCAATTGAAAGAATGTGCCATAAAAAATAATGATTTTCTAGTCAAAGAACTTAAGGAACATGCGAAAATTTTGAAAGAGAAGCTTGAGTACGTCGAGGGTGAGAGAGATAGTCTTAGAGGGTTGATGGAGACTATGAAAAAGGAGCTTTTAGAGTATGAGGATTCTAGACGAGTACTTGCATCTAGGATAGGTGATCTTGAGGCGAAATTGAAAGATTCAAGTAAGGTGAAATTTGATTTGGAGTCTAGGTCTGAAAAACTTGATAAGATTTTAGGCACAGTCGAGATCAAAACGGATAGGGGTGGGATTGGTCTTGAAAAATATGTTGAACCCATTTCCACACGTGTGAGAGAGCCTCCTAGGATTGTTAAGAAAGAGGCACCTAAGGTTGTTAGGAAAAAGCCCCCTAGGAACATCGTGAGAGTGCCTCCTAGGATCATTAGGAGAGATCCACCTAGGCAAATTCAGAGAGCGCCACCAAGGAAATTGATGAGAGCATCACCTAGGAATTTGAGGAGAGGGCCACCTTTAGGTAACATACACCGTCAGGTTTACACTTGCACACATTGCGGTAGGCAAGGTCATCTTAGGCGATTTTGTTACAAGCTTTTAAATGACCCTAGGAAGGTTAATGAAAGAATAAATTCGATTCCCAAAACCCCCACACTCCGTTACACATCTATTTGGGTTAGGAAATCAGATTTAAAGGCTTATGGTTTATGTGTCCACGATTCCCGTTTGCTTGCACGTGATTCACCCCATGTGAAATCCTTTGGTTGATTGTGTTTGCATGTTTGTCATACACTAGTTATGGTTTCATGATATATTTTTTTTGCTAGTGTGATGACTTGTAATTTTTGTATAAATTTTTGTTTTTCATAAAATTTTTGAAAAATACAAAAAGATTTTATTTTGATAAAATTTTGAAAAATCCAAAAAGATTTTTTTGGTTTCACCGTCTATGGATGAACACTTTGGATGACCAAGTCACAACATCATTCCATTTTTTTTCATGTGACTATTTGATAGTGTTTTCAGACAATAGGTCAATTCATCCATGTGCTTTATAATGTTTGGAGTCATTAAGATGTAATTAAATGTTACTTCCTACATGTTTGACTCATGTTTCCTTTAATGCACACTTGCACGGATTTGTTTGATTATTGTGCTTGTCTTATCCCATGTTGGTTGGGTGTTCTCACTTCAATCCTGTCCTTAAAACGAACCAAGCGCGATAATTTTTTATAAGGAAATTGTGCATATAAAAACCGTTTTGTGAGATTGTGTGCTTTGTTTAAGAACGGGGAGGGGCTGCGAAAGGTAATTATCTCTTCTTTGCGCAAAATCCATCGTTCCAAAGGACCTAAAAAATGGAGGAATTTTATTATCCGGGGTCCAAAGAGGTTTAAAAGAGCCCGAAAAAATTGAAAGGCAATAAAAAAAAATATTCATGCCAAATATGGGCCATTTAGGTTTTTGCACCAATTCTCCAAAGTTTGAGAATTTAGATTACCTCTAAAAGAATATATATATGAGGGAGTTTGGTTGGAGAATTTAAAACAGGTTTGCACGTCCTTGAATTGATTGAAAATGCGCTTTATAGTTTTGGACGTTATTGGTGTGGAAATCACTTTGACTTTGATTGTTGATTTGTATAAGACGATGTCATTTAAATTCAACAAATTTTTACACCTAAGGATACTTTTGATGCTCATTCGTTAGGGGTACACATATGCATCGTGCACATATGATTGATTGAGTTGATTTACTTATCGAATGTGTTCACACCCATTCATTCCGTTTCCATGACTTGATTGTTTGAGTCTAAATCCATGGTGTGATTTTTGTAGCATTTTTTTTCAAATGGTATCTATTTTTTATCTTTGTATGAAAAATTTGAAAAATCAAAAATAGTTTGCGAAGATTTTTTTTTGCATCTCCTTGCATGAGCACGCTTTCCATTTGATTGATCCTTGCATGAGCACGTTTTGAATACCGTGACACACCGATTTTGCTTGTTTGATTCATTCTTCTTATTTGTCTATTTGGGGACATCATAAAAAGGGGGAGAAAGAATTATCTTATTTTGGGGGAGTTTGAATTTTGGGGGAGTTTTGAGATTTGACTTATGCTTATCATATATTGGTATCTATGTTTATCTCATTTCAAACTCGATACGGCACTTGGTATTTTTCTTTATCTCATGTGTGTAGGTACTACATTGATGATCTCTGAATTGCACACCCTGATGAGAAAAGATTTCAGATTCCTGAAGATTTGAAGAACAAACGATGAAGACTTATTCATTTGTATCTTTCCAGTTTTGGGTTCATGGAAGGGTAGATTTGTATAGGCAATTTTGTTATTTGATAATTCGGATGTTGGTTTTTATGTATGTACCGGCATAGACATAGGGGGAGATTTGTAAGGACATTTTTATCATGTCCGTTATCGTAATGTTTTGTATGTCGTACGCCGTTACATTTGGCACGTCTCTGCTCGATCACATGTGACGGCCCCAATCCTAATTCTGGGAATCAAGCATCCTGCACCTCCATCATGTGTCCTACATCGGCCCCAACGACTTCAAGTTCCATGATTTTAGGGACTAAATGCAAGTGGTACGGAAGAGAAGTCAAAACAGTGAAATATGGCACGATATGGATGTTCAAGGGAAATTGGGTAATTGTACAGCCACCGACTGGAGAATAGGTCAACTGGAAAGTTGAAGATCTTGTCGCAACAAAGATACTGGAAGAAACGGCACCTCAATCCAAGCTACGGTGAAGAAGTTATGGCCCTTTGAAGATGGAGCAAATTCCAAGAAGGAATCAGGATTTACAGAAGCCGGACCGGTCCGCCCCATATAAAAAGGAACCGATCCGCTAGCAGACCGATCCGCCCAGGCACGGACCGGTCCTCCCTGCAAAATGAGGCCAGTATTCCCCGGACCGAATCCAAACCGATGGAGCAGAATTTTAAAAGAACCGGTCCGAGGTCGGACCGATCCGCCTAGGACCCGGACCGGTCCGCCTGGGATAATTACGAGCTGTCCCAGATTTTTTAAACACCTCCTTTGTTCCCCTATTTATACCAACTTCGGGAGAGATGTTTTCCAAGACTTTTCAAGACGAAATTTAGAGTCATTATTCTACAAGTCTTCACCTTTTTGAGTTCCCCAACTCATGTTTGATTCACACAACTTTTCCAATCGTTTGTGAATCAGTTTGTAACCCAAGAACACAACCTTGAGTTTTGTTCAAACCTTGTGGAGAAGCCGTTCTCTTCTTCATTGCAGCCCTCCTGGAAAGGGAAAATTACAGCCGATAAACTTGTGGAGAAGCCGTTTCTCTTCTTCAAAGTTGCCCTACTGGAAAGGGATATCTCCAGCCGCGACTACAGAATCCGATACCCGAGGGTAATTCTTAGTCAACTTGTATTTCAGTGTAATCAGATTGTAAGCCATTTCTCTTACAAATTATAGTGATATACAAATGGTTTTGCCCCCGTGGGGGATTTTTCCTTAATTGCATGTGTTTGAATGTTCTTGCTTAGATTATCATCTTATTCAATCACATAACTGCTGCATGTTTAGGGTTTGTTTGTGCTAAAAGGGTTGATTGGAATCTTGCGAATTATTTTTAATCAATTATCACACACCGGACCTATTCGGTTTCTCATCGCACATAACCATATTTTAATTATTTTTACTTGTCAACACTAGAAGTGACGTTAAAGGAGCTGTCATTCCTCTCGACCATATTGGAAGGAAATTTTGGGAGCGATACTCCTCACTCACTCTTGTATCGCCGACAAAGAGTTATTAATTGATCCACCATAATGAAATGATGTTATAGATAACCCTATGGAAATGTTTTTTATTGTAGCCGTCACCACTTTATGATGTTCAAGGAGTTGCCCCTCCTCTCGACATTATGAAAATATGCTGGAGAATAAACTTCTTAATCATTATTGAATCGCCGAGAGAGACATTTATAAATTGTTCCATCATAATACAACGATATCTCACATAACCATATTGAAATAATTTTTACCTATCACCATTTAAAGTGACATTAAAAGAGTTATCCCTCCTCTCGGTGTTATTGGAATGATATCTTGGAGCCAAGACTCCTCACTCACATTCACATCGCTGAAAGAGAGTAATTAATTGATCCACCTTAATGAAATGGTGTCATACATAACCATATTGTAATTATTTTTAATTTAATATTCACCACTTTGTGTGTTAAACTAGTTGTCCCTCCTCTCCACGTTATTGGAAAGATATGTTGGAGCCGAGACTCCTTAATCACTCTTATAACATAGAGAGAGACACAGTTATTAATTGGTCCCCCATGATAAAATGACGTCGCACATAACCATATTTTAAAGATTTTCATTTGTCACCACCTGAAGTGACATTAATGGAGTTGTCCTTCCTTTCGGACTTATTGGAAGGATATATTGGGTCCTAGACTCCTCACTCACACTCGTATTGCCGACAGAGGGATATTAATTGATCCACCATAATGAAATGATGTCGTACATAACCATATTCAAACGATTTTTTTTTCCTTCACCACTTTTAATGTTCAAGGAGTTGTCCCTCCTCTCAACATTATGACAATATCATCACCGGGAGAGAGTTAATAATTTGTCGACCATAATAGAACGATGTCACACATAGCCATATTGAAATTATTTTTAATCATCACCACTTAAAGCGTCATTAAATGAGTTTTCCCTCCTCTCGGTGTTATTAGAATGATATGTTGGAGCCGATACTCCTCACTCACTCTCGTATCGTCAAAAAAGAGTTCTAATTGCTACACAATAATGAAATGATGTCATACATAACCGTATTCAAAATATATTTATTTTAGCCTTCACCACTTTATGATGTTAAAAGAGTTGTCCCTCCTCTCGCCATTATGAAAATGTGTTGAAGACGAGACTCCTTAATCATCCTCGTATCGCCAAGAGAGAGTTATTAAATTGTCCATCACAATACCACGATATGACACATAACCCTTTTAAAATAATTTTTAGCCATCACCACTAAAAGTGTAATTAAAGGAGTTGTCCCTCCTCTCGGTGTTAGTGGAATGATATGGTTAAGCCGAGACTCCTGACTCACACTCATACCGCCGAAAGAGAGTAGTTAATTGATCCACTATAATGAAAAGTTGTCATATATAACCATATTCAAATGATTTTTAATTTAGTCTTCACCTCTTTGTGTGTTCAAGTAGTTGTCCCTCCTCTTGACGTTATTGGAAGATATGCTGGAGTCGAGACTCCTTTATCACTCTCATATCACATAGAGAGACAAAGTTATTAATTGGTCCACCATAATAAAATGATGTCGCACATGACCATATTTTAATGGTTTTCACTTGTCACCACTTGAATTGACAATAAAGGAGTTGTCCTTCCTTTCGTCATTATTGGAAGGATATATTGGGTCCTAGACTCCTCAATCACACTCGTATCACCGACAGAGAGTTATTAATTGATCCACCATAGTGAAATGATGCCATACACAACGATATTCGAATGATTTTTATTTTAGCCTTCACCATTTTATCATGTTAAAAAAGTTGTCCCTCCTCTCGACATTATGAAAATATAATCATAGGGAGAGAGTTATTAATTTTTTGACCATAATACAACGACTTCCCACATATCCGTATCGAAATGATTTTTAATCGTCTCCACTTAAAGTGTCATTAAAGAAGTTTTACATCCTCCTGGTGCTATTGGAATGATATGTTGGAGACAATACTTCTCACTCACTCTCGTATCGCCGAAAGAGAGTTCTAATCGATCCACCATAATGAAATGATGTGGTATATAACCATATGAAAATGATTTTTAATTTAGACTTCACCACTTTGTGTGTTAAAGTAGTTTTCCCTCCTCTCAGCATTATTGGAAAGATATGTTGGAGTCGAGACTCCTTAATCACTCTCATATCAATGAGAGAGAGTTAATAATGGGTCCACGATAGTAAAATGATATCTAACATAACCATATTTTAATGATCTCTACTAGTCACAACTTGAAGTGACGTTAAAAGAGTTGTCCTTTTTCTCGATTTTATTGGAATGTTATTTGTATGCTGAGACTCCTCACTCACTCTCGTATCACCAACAAGGATGTCATACATAATGAAATTCAAAATATTTCTATTTTAGCTTTCCGCACTTTATGACGTTAAAAGAGTTGTCCTTCCTCTCGCCATTATGAAAATATGTTGGAGATGAGACTCGTTAATCATCCTCGTATCACCGAGAGAGAGTTATTAATTTGTCCATCATAATACTATGATATCACACATAACCATAATGAAGTGATTTCTAGCTATCCCTACTTAAAGTGACATTAACAGATTTGTCCCTCCTCTCGGTTTTATTGGAATGATATGTTGGACCCAAGACTCCTCACTCACACCGTACCTCCGAAAGAGAGTAATTAATTGATCCACCATAATTAAATGGTGTCAAACATAACCATATTCAAATTATTTTTAATTTTGTCTTCACCATTTTTCATGTTAAAGTAGTTTTCCATCCTCTCGGCATTATTGGAAAGATATGTCAGAGCCGAGACTCCTTAATCACTCTCATATCACACAGAGAGAGTTATTAATTGGTCCACCATAATGAAATTATGACGCACAATATTTTAATGATTTTTACCTATCACCACATGAAGTGACTTTAAAGGAGTTTTCCTTCCTCTCAGCCTTATTAAAACGATAAGTTGGTGTGACACCCCGCCTAATTAAATATCGGGTGATCAGTCCTTTATCTAATTAAAATCGAGGTGAACGGTTGGTTCATTCTTAGCATCACTGTCGCAAAATAAATATTACCAATTTAAACACCCTAAATAATTAATCTAAGTGTCAAAACAATTTAAAGTCCTCATTTATTTAATTCCATTATAAAACCTTTTTAAACATAATCAAATTTGAATAATACAAATGATAAAGATACAAATATTCCAGCGAACAACGCCATCTAGATTATCAAATCCAAATAATTATACACAAATCACAAACCATGTGAGAGATAAAATAATCCCAAATGAAAACAGAGTATTGAAATGATAGAATTATGAAATCCCTATCAAGTCTAAAAAAGTCTGGAAATGGGCGACACATTCCCTAACTAAAAGAGCTAAACAGAAGTCTGAGCAACCAATGAAGGAAGTGTCTACTCCAATGACCTATAACTCCCACACAAGCTGCAGTACGTCCATTCAAATGATTCTACACCTGACGGCCATGTAGCAGAGCACCTGTAATATATACATATATATATATATACAAGAGAGAGAGAAAATGACAGAAAACAAGTCAGAGCCCGAGTGTAAACAATTTTAAAAATAGTTTAGAATGTATTTAAAATGCTTACCGGCTAATATAACCACCATGTTAGTACGCGACACTCTCTTGATAATTATCACCTCTCATCTAGTGTGCACACCTATCGTTCGACTAAATGCCTCATAAGTCTGTCTAACTTATCTCCCGGTGATTTTATTTCGATAAGTCAGAAGGCTAGGTTGTTTAGTTTAGGGTGTGAAACCCCACATAAAATAATAACGGGTGGCCAGCCCTATACTAAAATTACCAGGAATCCCAAGTGAATAAATCCCAACATCTACTGACGATTCTAAAATAAATACGAGTGATAACTCATTACTACAAAAAGAGGGTGTCAAAAAATTTTAATAAAAACATTTATTGAAACAAACCGTACAACAACTAACCCACTACATAACAACTACTAAATATGATAAAGAACACACACATGCTACTATAAAAGGGACTAATACAAGAGTACAACACAAAGTACGAAATAAATTACCTGAATATGCTGTCGGGTCACATACAATATAATAATCTGATAAAGAAATTATAGATATGTGTTACACTACAACACTTGGGTATAAACCCGATACACAAACTGAATCCTAATCTAGATACACAAAAGATAGGAATCGACTATATCGAAATACCGTAATAGTCATCTACTGCCCCATCTCCACGAATACACTGGATGGATATCATCAAAGGCGTCCTTGCGGAGGAACACCCAAAATAATACAATATATATATATATATACAGGGAAAGAGAAAGTATAAACGGGTCAAAGCCGGAGGTGTGAAAATATTTTTTATAGAAAGTGCATTAAAATGCATAATAATTATAAATGCATTATGACAAGATTAAAGTGTAGTCGCACACTCCATAAAATTTAACTCACCTCTCAACTAAAGCGCGAAACTAAGCGTATTCACATGATCTCCAAATAAATGCCCAAATATATCTAGGGGCAAAGTAATCTAACTTACTCCCAATTTTTATATTGAATTAAAATTCATCTAAATTATCTCTCAACTTCAAATATTACCACTCTCATCTATTCGACCACTTTCTAAACATATAAAGTATACATAAACATTATCTTTTACTAGGAGTTCTCATGTTCTAGTTATTGACATAAATATATATATAATTATTAGCATCTAGGTGCTAAGGACTAAACTTCTCCCAATTCTTAATATTGCACTGCGTTTTGTGCGTGGGACGTTTCCCAAGCGAAATCCAAACGAGGAACCCCCCCCCCCCCCCCCCGATACACTACTCCTTGGAATTATTGATTATCAAGATTCATAATTCCCTCAATGCATGATGTGTATAACCCAAATTCTCTTATTCTATGTAATTATTTAATTATTTCCAATTCTCAACAGCCAACGGTGTTTCGTGCGTGGGACGTCTCGCAAGCAAAATCCAAACAAGGAACCCCCCGAAACACTACTCCTTGGCACTGTTGATCGTCGAGATATATATTGATATAAATATGATCACTAACGACTAACTTCTCCTCACTCCCAACATTGCACTGCGTTTAGTGCATGGGATGTCTCGCAAGCGAAATCCAAATAAGGAACCCCCCCAATACACTACTCCTTGGCAATGATGGTCATTGAGGTCCATTATGCCCTCGATACCCAAAGTCCTATATATACTCATAATAATTATCTACTCTAAAATTCTACTTTAATATATATTCATCACAATTTGTCTTAATAAAGTCTCCCAGAATGAGATTCAAGCAATCTTCTTATATCTCTTTACTCTAGAGACAACTATGATATCACATAATCATATACAATTAATATAATATTCACACAAGTATAATAATAACCATCCCAGCTAGCTATAACTCGAGGATGCCGGTTCTCAATGCTATCATCTACCAGGGAATCACTCACATATCATCCTGGGTACCAACGGTCGGAATGTCACACCGCCTTGGTAAAAACCATATCACAATGTACGGGATGCGGTCATAGTTCCTCCCCAAAAATGAGACGAAACATACCCATCGCGTCTCACCCCTAATAAAAAAAATCACACAATTAAAAAGGGACACTATGACCTGGGGACTATACGCGCCCTCCTCCTCAAGCCAGGGGCCTCACTCACATTGCGCAACTTCCCATAATTGCATAGAGGGGGTATGCTTCACACACACACACACACACACACACATATATATATATATATATATATATATATATATATATATATATCATACAAACAAGATATACATACATCATCACATCATATAAATGTATACCATCACACAAGTTATATGTATCACACTATATACATACTTTTATTACGCTCTTATGCGTAAATGAAAATAATATTAGTATTTAGTATATTTTACCCTCAATATACTATTCATCAATAACTCACATAACTTCCCCACTTTGTATACACTATACGATTTCTCACTTGAAGTTCATAACTCACTTCTATTTTGATTATTCTCTCAATTCAATTTACGTTGAGGATATTCTCTATATCCGTATGCACAACAATCAACATTTATTACTCTTTAATTATTAACCTCGACACTAAGAGGATTTTCCACTAAATCAATACAATAACTTAAATTCACACTCTATCTAAATCAATCACTAAAACCCCAACATTTACATCCAATCATCTATAATCCCAAAACATCTTCTTAACCTAACTAATTTACAACCTCAAATTCATCCTAAACACATCAAATGTAAGATTTATCCCAAAATCTTGGTTTTAACATATTTAACCCAAAATCCAGAAATTTATCCACAAATCACGAAATAAATGATACACAATAATTATTTAGCAAGTTTAATCACTTCCTTAAAGTTGTAGAGTCTGATTCTTCCTCCAAAATCACGGATTTGTCGAAATTCCCAAACTTTTCTTCTTTCTCTTTCTCTTAAGTGAGAATGACTTCTCATGCAGGCTTTGAAGCCTTATCTACCAAGATACACAACTTTAAATAATAATACCCACTTTAAATGACTCGGTAACATTAATTCGAGCCAAACGAACTTAAAATATTTCAGAACCCAAATAAGTCCCAAGTACAGTCATTTCGACTATCTCGACCCTTCCGAAAATAACCGCACCCTCAGGATTGTCATCCGAATAACTTTCTAACATCTTCAAATTTTGACCTCAAATGCCAATTTAATTAATCTCCAATCAAAATAATATTTATTTCTCCCAAAATAAATAAATTATTGTCCCAAAAATCTCGAGGTATTACAGACTTCCCCACATACAAGAATTTCGCCCTCGAAATTACGCTAAGCCTAATACTCCAAAGCTCAACTAGTTTATATGACACATAACCTCGCTAACACTATAACCAATCCTCCCATTTCCCAAGACGAATTATTTTAATTTTATAAAACTAATTATAACAACTAGGACGCCCATACACCCTTAATTCGAACTCTACTCATATAAACAAGATTAGGCTTTTATTGCCTCAAACAGTACCATGACTCTAATTATATATAAATTACACTAACATACTAATAATATAAAAATTTTAAGAGGTCCAAAGATTTAACTCCTCTCAATCCCTAACATTCGCTACCTTCATGCGGGGGAGGTCTCGCATGTGAAATCCAAACAAGGAACCCTCCCAATACACTACTATGTAGCGACGTCGGGGATTGAGAGTTAGTTAGATCGAGACTAGAGTTTAAAAAAAATATGTTTTTGTAAATCATTTTTAATAATACACAAAGGCCTGTAAAAAAATTCGTTTTGAAAATAGTTTATTATAAAACAGTTTATGTCTTTCGACATTTAATTAAAATACCTTATGCTCAAGGAACAAGGTTTTAATAATTATCATACTCATAATAATATATAGTTCTCAAAATTAACATAACTATGAGCTAAATCTCTCACTCAACAATAATCTCCTAAAGTCCGAATCATTTTAGTCATAATCTCTTACATCATATTAATATATTGCCATTCACTAGGCTCTTCCATAATTGGAATACAATAATTATATAAGTCTAACACGACTATAAAAGAAGTAGATTTATCATTATTACTCAACACATTTTAACAATTATTACATTCACAACAAAGTTATATCTCTCTATGAGAACATTACAAAATAATATAAGAGTCTCACTTGCTCAACATTCCCTTTCGGTTCATTCCATATATAATAGAGCTATAGCTCTATCCTGACATAACTATCTCACATACGATATTCCCAAAGCTTCAAATATCATAATCCTATTCATATAGGAAAATAACTTACATCATACCTCTTTAGCCCGATTGCCTCTCTTCATCAATGGGTTCCCACACAAAGTCCCCTGGCTTAAAATGACCTTGAATCTGCTGTAGGGGCTGCACTTCCAAAACTTCCTCAAAGCGTGGTCCTTTGCCTCTTTTAGGACAATCTACCTTTCTATGACCTATTTCTTTACAAAAGAAACATCTACCCGCAAATCCTCTTTGCCCACCTTGAGGAACATAACGCTATTGCGACCCTCGAAAATCCTGCCCATACCCTCTGGCATTACTGCTATTCTCTTCACCATACCTACTTGATGAAGATGAATCTCTAAATGTCTTACCCTGTTGTGATCGTAGACGATATTCATTACACTGTAACAGTGTCGCATTCACTAACGCTAGGTTCCTTAACAAATGTTGCCGAATTTGCCCATTTAAACCGCGCAAAAACTTTGATATTCGTTTCTCTTATGTATTTACCACATCAAGTACTAAATTCGCCAATCGAGGAAATTCTTCTTCATACTCCTCCACCGTTTGATTACCTTGAAACACATCCATCAGTTTCCTCCTCATTTCCTTCTGAATCGGGGAAGGAAAATACCTTCGGTCAAAGAGTTCCTAAAAATTATTTTATAGGCAATGTATCTCTCTGTTTAGATGTTGTGATAGACTCCCACCATTGGAGAGTTTCTCTCGTTAACTTAAAGGTGGCTAGAAATTGCTTCTGCACCTCACTACACTCAACCATACGAAGGTTCCTTTCCATACTATTCTTCCATCGACTAGAAGCCATCACATCAACTCCCCCTAAAAACTCTGGAGGATGCCTCTTACTATAATCTTCCCGCACTCTTTCCCACAAAGACGGTCCTGAATGGGTTTGGTCCACTTTAACTACATGTTGCTGCGCCATTGCAGGAATGGCAGCAGTTACTGCTTCTGCCACAATACTGGGAACTTCATCTGTAGTCATAGTCCTTTGAGGCAATTGGGGTTCCACACTCTCAGCCCCTTTATTTTCACTGCTTGGACGACCTCTCTTTGGTGGCATCTGAAACAAGAACAATTTTATCAGAACGCCTTTCAAATGTTTTCTCATCACAGAAGAAAAATATGGACGTATGAACACAACAGTCCTAATAATAGGGCTCTACTTCAAGAATGCTTACGAAAGATCGCATGCTCTGATACCACCTGTGACACCCCGCTTAAAATAATAACGGGTGGCTAGACCTATACGAAAATAACCAGGAATCAGAAGTTGATCATTCTTAGAATCTACTGACGACTCTAAAATAAATATGACTGATAACTCATTACTACAAAAAGAGGGTGTCAAATTTTTTTTTTAAATTTACCGAAACAAACCCTACAACAACTAACCCACAACATAACAACTACTAAATATGATAAAGAACACACACATGCTAATATAAAAGGGACTAATAGAATGTTACAACAAAATATATGAAACAAATTACCCGAATATGCTGTCGGGTCATAGACAATAGAATAATCTGAGAATGAAAATATAAAAGTGTTACACTAAAACATTTGGGTATAAACCCGATACACAAACTGAATCCTAATCTAGATACACAAAAGATAGGAATCGACTATATCGAAATACCGCAACAGTCCGCTACTGTCACAGCTCCACGAATACACTGGATGGATATCATCAAAGGCGTCCTTGAGGAGGAACACCTAAAATAATACAATATATATAAAGAGAAAGAGAATGTATAAACGTGTCAGAGCCCGAGGTGTGACAACATTTTTTATAGCAAGTGCATTAAAATGCATAATAATTATAAATGCATTATGACATGATTAAAGTGGAGTCGCGCTCTCCATAAAATTTAACTCACCTCTCAACTAAAGCGCGCAATTAAGCGTATGCACATGATCACCAAATAAATGCCCAAATCTATCTAGGGGCAAAGTGATGTAACTTACTCCCAATTTTTATATTCAATTAAAATCCTTCTAAATTATCTCTCAACTTCAAATATTACCACTCTCATCTATTCGACCCCTTTCTAAACATATAATGTATACATAAACATTATCTTTTACAAGAAGTTCTCATATTCTAGTTATTGACATAAATATATATATATATATATATATATATATATATATATATATATATATATATGAGTTATTAGCATCTACGTGCTAAGGACTAAACTTCTCCCAATTCTCAATATTGCACTGCGTTTTCTGCGTGTGACGTCTCACAAGCAAAATCCAAACAAGGAACCCCCCCGATACACTACTCCTTGGCACTATTGATTATCAAGATTCATTATGACCTCAATGCATGATGCGTATACCCCAATTCTCTTATTCTATGTAATTAATTAATTAATCTCACTTCTCAATAGTGCATGGCGTTTCGTGCGTGGGGCGTCTCGAAAGCGAAATCCAAACAAGAAACCCCCTGGATACACTACTCTTTATCACTATCGATCGTCAAGATATATACTAATATAAATATAAGCACTAAGGACTAACTTCCCCTCACTCCCAACATTGCACTGTGTTTCGTGCGTGGGACTTCTCGCAAGCGAAATCCAAACAAGGAACCCCCCAATATACTACTCCTTCGCAATGTTGGTCGTTAAGGTCCATTATTCCCTCGATACCCAAAGTACTATATCTACTCATAATAATTATCTACTCTACAATTCCACTTTAATATATATTCATCACAATTTGTCCGGATAAAATCTCCCGGAATGAGATTCAAGGAATCTTCTTATGCCTCTTTACTCTAGAGAAAAATATGATATCACATAATCATATACAATTAATATACTATTCACACAAGTATAATAATAACCATCCCAGCGTGCTATAACTAGATGATGCAGGTTCTCAATGCTATCATCTACCAGGGAATCATTCACATATCATCTTGGGTACCAACGGTCGGAATCTCACACCGCCTTGGTAAAAACCATATCACAACGTACGGGAAGCGGTCATAGGTCATCCCCAGAAATGAGACGAAACATACCCAACACGTCTCACCCCTAATAAAAAAAATCACACAATAATAAATGGATGCTATGACCTGGGGACTATACCCACGTCGCGCAACTTCCCATGACAGCATAGAGGGGGTATGCTTCATATATATATATATATATATATATATATATATATATATATATATATATATATATATATATATATATATATATATATATATCATACACACAAGATATACATACATCATCACATCATATAAATGTATACCATCACACAAGGTATATGTATCACACTACATACATACTTTTATTACGCCCTTAGGCATAAATGAAAATAATATCAGTTTTTAAGATATTGTACCCCCAATATACTATTCATCAATAACTCACATAACTTCCCCACTTTGTATACACTATACGATTTCTCACTTGAAGTTCATAACTCACTTCTATTTTGATTACTCTCTCAATTCAATTTACATTCAGGATATTCTCTATATCCATATGCACATCAATCAACATTTATTACTCTTTAATTATTAACCTCGACACTAAAAGGATTTTCCACTAAATCAATACGATAACTTAAATTCACACTCTCTCTAAATCAATCACTAAAACCCCAACATTTACATCCAATCATCTATTAATTTTTCTCTCATGTGCTGGATGAGAGAGGAAATATGCACTCAATTTCATTATGATATAATCCCCAAACATCTTCTCACTTTCCGATATCCTTAATCCCCTTAAATAATCACTTAATCCGGTATGATATAATAATTAGGAAGGTCCATAAATATAAACCCAAAGGAAAAAGGATAAACTTAAATTCCCAAAATTGAGCCAAACACAGAGGCGCGATCGACCGGTCCCCCAACCGCGGTCGACCGCGCTTTGAATTATGGCTATAAACGAAGACAATGTTCCTCATTTTGGAGGCGCGATCGACAGGTCCCCTGGACGCGGTCGACCGTCCCTACCAGGTACCTCGACCAAACTCCATTTTTAAGGAACTCTAACTTCTCAAAAACCCCAAAATAATTCCATTTTGCCACAAATCTTCAACCCAACCATATTCATAACATTAATACACATCAAATAACTCAACCCAACTAATTTACAACCTCAAATTCATCCTAAACACATCAAATGCAAGATTTATCCCAAAATCTAGGTTTTAACATATTTAACCCAAAATTCAGAAATTTATCCACAAATCATGAAATAGATAATACAGAAACAATTATTTACCAAGTTTAATCACTTGCCTTAATTGTTAGAGTCTGATTCTTCCTCGAAATCATAGATTTGCCGAAATTCCCAAAATTTTCTTCTTTCTCTTCCTCTTTTCTTCTTCTCTTTCTTCTTCTTTCTCCTTTCTCTCTTTCTAGGGCTTTCTATTTGTCTTAAGTGATAATGACTTCTCACGTAGGCTTTTAAGCCTTATCTACCAAGATACACAACATTAAATGATAATAGACACTTTAAATGACTCAGTAACTTTAATTCGAGCCAAACGAACTTAAAATATTTTGGAACCCAAATAAGTCCCAAGTATAGTCATTTCGACTATCTCGACCCTTCCGGAAACAACCGCACCCTCAAAATTGTCATCCGAATCACTTTCTAACATCTTCAAATTTTGAACTCAAATGCCAATTCAATTAATCTCCAATGAAAATAATATTTATTTCTCCCAAAATAAATAAATTATTGTCCCAAAAATCTCGGGGTATTACATAGAGATCAATCTTTTCATGATTACTTACGTTACTTAATATATCTCAGTACTATTAAAATGTTCCCAAATACTTATTATAAAATTTGGAGCATTTATTCAATGCCTAACTACATATACGCACTGTAGAAGATTTCCATATATACGTTTATATATTAATCACCCATATAATATATATACTATCGGCACCCCACATAAAATCTATGGTGCTGGCATACTCTGCTATCAAGTCCCCGTATCTCTCATTCTAAGGGAAATACTAGTTCGGAATCACTCTCGAACTGTATTAACGCAAAACCCACAAAATGGAGGCAAAGCATAGTTCTAAGTCACTAAGAGGTCAGCACATACCCATCACATCTCTTAGGACCGTCTGACCATCATTCTATGGTAGCCTGTACCAAGGAATCCTATGTTGTAGGGTACAATTCAATATCCCTAACAAAGGTCCCATCAAGATACTACTGTTCTGGAGCCGAAACCTTTGTGATAACAAGTAGCACAGGTATGATTATACACACGCATAATAAAAATATATACACATGCACTCGGTCATATATATAAATATTCTCATTTTCAAATTAGGTTCCCCCACGACCCATAATAATTATTACTAACCGTACTTAGTAAAATTTTACCCAATTTCTCTCATAAAGGATTCGTCACCAGTGACACCCTGCCTAATTAAATATTGGGTGATCATTCGTTTATTAAATTAAAATAAAGGTAAATGGTTGCTTCATTCTTGGTATCATTGTCGCAAAATAAATATTTCCAATTTAAACACCCTTAATAATTAAGCTAAATGTCAAAACAATTTAAAGTCTTCATTTATTTAATTCCGTTGTAAAACCTTTTTAAACATAATCAAATTTGAATAATACAAATGATAAAGATACTAATCATCCAATGAACCATGCCAACTAGATTATCAAATCCAAATAATTAACCACAAGCCACAGATAATGTGAAAGATAAAATAATACAAAATGAAAACAGAGTACTGAAATGATAGAATTATGAAATCCCTGTCAAGTCTAAACAAGTCGAGAAATGGGAGACACATGCCCTAACAAAAAGAGCTAAATAGATGTCTGAGGAATGACCAGTAACTCCCACACAAGCTGCAACACATCCAGGCAAATGCTTCTACACCTAACGCACCTGTGGCTGAGCACCTATAATATAAACATATATACATATACAAGAGAGAGAGAGATAATGAAATAAATCGTGTCAGAGCCCGAGTGTAAAATAATTTTAAAAATAGTTTAGCAAGTATTTAAAATGGTTACCGGCTAATATAACCACCATGTTAGTACGTACCACTATCTTTAGAATTCTAACGTCTCATCTAGTGTGCACGCCTACCGTTCGACTATATGCCTCATAAGTCTATCTAACTTGTCTCCCGATGATTTAATTTTGAGAAGTCACAAGGCCATGATATTTAGTTTAGAGATCAATCTCTTCGTGATTACTTATGTTACATAATATATCTCGGTACCGTTAAAATGTTCCCGAATACTTATTATAAAATTTGGAGCATTTATTCAATCCTTAACTACTTTTACGCACAGTAGTAAAAATAATGTACCTTGGGGTTTAGTTCGGGTCTCGAGCTATTTTTAAGCCAAATTGGCATCCCGGGAGGGTATTATAAACATTTTACATTTTTGGGCAATTAAACCCACGAATTTTATAGGGATATATCACCTTTAGGAGTTGTCTTCGAGGGTTAACAACAAAAAACCCAAGAACGGCCATTTGAGAAGGAGTTGGAGAGCTTTCCAAGCAACTCAAGGCCAAACCCAAGAGAGTATGTATCTTGCTTTTCTTTTTGTTATTATTTCATCCATGTTAGATTAGGATTGTTATACACATGTTCCATAGAAGAATTTGAGGATTTAATAACATGTTTTGGTGGAAATAATTACCTTTTGGACATCCCAATCATACGTAGAGGATAACCCACGAATTGGTATGAGATTAGAAGCAAGAAATATGGAAAAGAAATTAAAATAATGTAAGTTTTATGAAAATTAGGGTTCTTGATAGTTAATACAAATTAGCCCTTTAATTCAATTCCACTGAAGAAATTATACATGTCTTACGTGGAAATTCCTCCATATATGTATATAGAACCAGTAGTAACCTTAATTGGGAGTTTGGAAATTTTAAATGGAATTTTGGAGAAGATTATTGGTTGAAACCCGTAGGTTGAAATTCCAGTTTCTGGGAAAGAACTAATTCAATCGATCGATCGTCCCCATTCCCTCGATTGATCGACCTTTTCTGAAAACTGCATATTTTTCCTCTTTTTCTTTAATCGAATTTAATTACGTAGGAACCCTTGCTTATTATTTATAGAATATGAGGAGTCATGAGGAAGACCAGTTGGGTCTAAATAAACCCCGTTGAATGAAATTTAGTACGGGATGAAATAGTGGGTTAACGAGGAATTTCGGTACACATTAGAGATTGTGATTAAATTCGTTAATGAATCGAGGGACTCGTGAAAGACTTGGGCCTGAAGGTTAAAGATGGTACACCTTCTGAGATTTTGCTTAGTGAGATAGAATACTTTGAGATATGAGAAGTAAGTATGAAATAAATTATATATGAGAATAAAAAGAGAGGAATCCGTTATGCGAGATAGTTAAGTAAAGTGTGCTAAGAACAGATAATTTTAATTATGGGTCGTGGGCGCACCTAATTTAGAAAATGTGAATATTTATATATATGATTGTGTGACTGTGCATATATTATGTATTTGAGTAAAAATCATACCCGATCTACTTACCATCACAGAGGTTTCCGCGTCGGGACAGTCTTATCTCGATTGGAACTTTATGGGGGATATTGGCTCGTACCCTAGAAGATAGTATCATCGATACAGGCTATCTAAAAATGATAGTCATATGTTCTAAGAGATGTGAGGGTATGTGCGGACCTCTTAGGACCTGGAACTATGCTTCGCCCCCATTTGTTTGTGTATTGTGTTAATACAGTTCGAGAGTGATTTCGAACTAGTATTTCCCTTAGTTTGAGTGATACGGGGACTTGATAGCAGAGTATGACAACACCATAGATTTTAAGTGGGGTGCCGTTAGTATATATATTATATGTGTGACTAATATATATACGTATATCTCTATGGGAACTTTCTACTGTGCTTATAAGTAGATAAGTAATGAATAAATGCTTTGACTTTCTTATAAGTGCTCGGGATATTTATGACGGTAATGAGTTGTCCTAAGTAACGTAAGAACTCTTGAAGAGAATCATCTTCCTAAAGTAACTATCATAACCTTACTTTTCACATGATAAAACCTTATGGAGAATAAGTTAGAGAAACCTATGAGATTTATTAGTACGATAGGCATGCATACTAGATGAGAGGTGAGAATTCTCAAGAGAGTGTCGCACACTAACATGGTTGTTTCATTAGCCGATATTCATTTTAACTACTTGTTAAACTATTTTAAATTGTTTTACACTCGGGCTCTGACCCGTTTCCTGTTATTTCTTTTCTCTTCTATATATATATATATGTATATTGCAGGTTCCCATCCATAGCGGCGTCATGCTTAGATTCCTTGGAACGGATGCGCTGCAGCTTATGTGCTTAGACGACCTCGCTGTTGACTCTACTCTTATTTTAGTTATGATTAGTTAGGGCATATGTGACCCGTTTCCCTATTCAGTTGGATTTGTCAGAGATTTACTTTCATTTATATTTCCAGTATTCGGTACTCTTTGGGATTTAATTATTGTCATAATGGTTTCATTTATTGTTTTAAACTGGTTTGGTTATTTAGATGTTTTAAATTCTTGTGTTCTATTATTCCTCCTTAGTATGTGTGAATTCTCAAATTGTTAATTATTAAAAAGGTTTTCGTATCTGGATTTAAATAGAGTTGAAATAAGGTTTTAAATTATTTTGATACTTAGCTTAATTATTTAGGGTGCTTAAATTGGAAATTTATATTGCGACAGTGATGCTAAGAATGAACCAACCGTTCACCTTGATTTTTAATTTAATAAAGGACTGATCGCCCGGAATTTAATTAGGTGGGGTGTCACAGGCGGTATCAGAGCATCAAGTTATAGTGTCCTTTAGGATCTGTACGACTTATTTCGTTTCCAGCTTAGTGTATTTGATTTAGAACCCTATTATTAGGAATGTTGTATTCATCTTTAAGCATTAGGAACTTGTGCTTCTGCGATTTGTTTATGTGAATGATCAAATCATCCAGATTATTTAAATTTTCAGATGGATCGTCTAAAAGAACAAGCTAATGACATTGGGGGAGTCAATGAGCAAGGCCATCTCACACTTCAGGTGTCTCCAGAGAGAGTATAAACCACCGAGTTAGCGGGTATTGTGGCACTAGAAGTTACCACCGCGGTCTTACAGTATCAAGAATGCAACACACAACTTATAGGGGTAAAAGAGCTACGGAGTATAGTCAATCTGTCATGATTAGAAATAAAAAGTGTGTGAAGACACTAAAATCTCAATAATAAGCTCCTCAAGACCGTAAATGTGACAACCCGAATATAATTATGATAAATCATGTTTAAATCATGATTAGCTTATGTGATATGAATAATATGTTATTAGTATATATATAATGTAAGTAATTATGTTTAGTTTAATCCTACCTTCATAAAGCTTGAAATATCGAATTAGTTATAAATGTGAAATTTTAAAGTTTTCGGTAGTAATGTTCCGGTTGGAGTCTAGTTTTGGCCTTTATGACATAACAATGAACTTGAGGTGTAAACTAGATATTTGTATATATATGAGTTAGGTTTCTAATAAAACAAACGGTTCATCGAACGGACATCCGAGTGGGAAGATATTGTCTTTTTACGAACAGGGGGTAAAGTAGTCATTTAGCCTTAAATGATATTTTGTTTTATGTAATGCCACATGTTATATTTTGATTGGACCAAGAGGGGGTGGCCTTATGCTGACTTAAAACCCTTTAATTAAGCTCTTCCTTCATCATATTTCAGCCATGGAAGAGTTTTAACCTTAGGAAAGAGAGTTTTGAAGTTTAGGAAGAAAGTGTGAGGAGAAATTGAAGAAAAATTCATAGAAAAATTACGTAAATGCCCCTAAGGTATTTCCGTCCATAAATCTTGTTTATTTTTTTGTATTACTTATTTAAATGATTGAAATAATAATTTGTTTACTGAAATTCCATGTCTTGATATGTATTTATGGATAGATGCAAGTTTAAGTAAACTTGAATGTGTAAACCCTTGAGATTATTTTGTTTAGGAGCCTTGTTTATTCAAACTTCCATATATTTATATATACTTACTGTAATTGATTGATTCCAATTGGATATTACCCTGGACTCATATATGTATGACATATCCGAAAATCATGAGGAAATACCAAGAAATGAGTCTTTGGTGAGAGTATGAAGTTCGGGTATGAAATCTGCCCTAAGGGTGAAAGTATGCCCGCCATATGTTCGATGTTTTGGTTGACATAGCAAATGAACTCTGAAAATTATGAAATTTTAATCTTGAATTTTTCAATATGTTTACTGATGTTGGTTTAAATATCATATAAATTTATGATGTAGAAAAATTATGGAAATTCCTGGAAGTTGAATGAACGATAAAAGAGCCTATAGGGTAGATTTGCTATGTGGTAAAGAAATGGGCATATCTTGCTCTAAGAGACTTGAAATGATGTACCGTCTTTTGTATTGGAATAATAACAAGACAATGATTGAATTACAAAGAATAAATGAATTTATATTTCGTATATGATTTGGATATGTTAAATATATTAACATGGATTTGGGTGGAACTTCATTTCTGATAAATGATTTGAATGGAATCATGTGATGCTTATGGATTGAATTATGTTTAAATCATTCTTTGGATTATTGATATTCTTATGATGATACTAATATTGTAAGAATGGTAGGAAGGGAAGAAGAGCTGATTGAACAAATACCGGATAAAGAAAAGGGAAAAGCCAGTTAAACTGTTGAGGTGAGTGTACTTATGATTTGTTTCATATATAAATATGAATATAGCTCTAAGAGCAGGATTTGTTTGAATACTTCGGTATTCAGGATTTGTTTGGATATTAAAATATCCAGGATTTGTTTGGGTCTCATGATCCAGGATTGGTTTGAATACTTAGGTATTCAGGATTTGTTTGGATATTAAAATATCCAGGATTTGTTTGGGTCTTATGATCCAGGATTTGTTGTCGCCAATGGGCAGAATTATTTGGATCTTATGATCCAGGATTTGTTATTGCCAACGGGCATAATTATTTGAATCTTATGATCCATGATTTGTTGTTGCCAATGGGCAGGATTGTTCGGATTTTATATCCACATATTCGATATAGAATTGTTATTCTGTTGCAGGGAAGGAGTACCTCACTAAGCTTAATGCTTACAGTTTATATTTTAACAATTTCAGGTTCGTACGCTGCCAGCTAGGATACCATATGACTGGTAACTTTGAGAGTTGCACCAATGGAGAGAGCTGGGGTTTAAAAATGGGGATTTTATCGTTGTCACACTAAAGATTTTAATATACTCACACATTGTATATATTGATTTAGTATGGATTGAGTTGATCATAGTTAATCACAGTATTGTATGTCCGCTTAATTATGACTCTGATATTGAATTTTATGGTATAAGAATAATATTTTGTTCATTATGCACATTGTGCAGAAAAATATTGATAAATGAAGTATATTTTCCAATGGGCTCGAGATTATGATCCAATTATTTTAATAATAAATGATTAGTATGGATATTGGGTTTGGGGTGTGACAATTAGTGGTATCAGAGCGTGGTTGTTAATTCTGGACGTGTGTGACGGTTAGATTGCAGTATTGAATTGATTTGATATTTATGAATTGTTTATGTACTAACTAGTAGTTTAGTATTATAAACTGTTATTATTGGTTGTTAGAACATTGTTGTATTACAGATAATTCCAGATGGAACCTGGGAATGGACAACCGAGAGAAGAGGGAGTAACTTCTCGTACAGACAATACTGAAGTAGATCCAAGTGTTGCTGGAAGGAATAGAGTGCAGGAGCAGCCTACAGAGATGCAAATAATGGCACAGGCAATATTGAGGATGGCAGAACAACAAGAAAGAAATATGGCATCAAATGGCAGAGAAACAGGCTAGATATCTAGAATCAAATACTGTGGCCAGGATTGAGAGAGAGGGAAGGAAGGAAATGAATGATTCCATGCATGAGAAGTTTTTGAAGTTGAACCCTCCAGAATATTCAGGGTCAGTTGAACCTACAGAAGTTGAGATGTGGGTCAGGGATATAGAAACTATATTTGCAGTTATGAAGGTTCCAGATAACCAGAAAGTGAATCTAGCTGTGTTTAAGATGAAAGGAGAGGCCAAATATTGGTGGGAAGCTAGCAACCATTTGGTTCCCAGGATGGAAGGTACTGATGTTATTACTTGGGCTGAATTTATTAAAGCTTTGTATGTTAAGTATTTCCCTAAAGTTTATAGGAGGGAGAAGCTGAGGGAATTTATAAATTTGACCTAATGGAAAATGTCTGTGAGGGAGTACGATGCTAAATTTACTGCTTTATCTAGATTTGCTACTAAGTATGTGCAGGATGAAGAAGATAAATGTAGTAAGTTTCAAGATGGACTGATTTGGCCTATTCAAAATAGAGTGGCCACTTATGAGTTAGAAGATTATGCTTCGCTGGTAAACAAAGCCACGATAGCAGAAAGGCAAATGAACCAAGGGGTGGCGAGTAGAGAGAGTTTTAAGAAGAGTATATTCGACGCATCTCACTCCAAGGGAGGTGAGGGTGGAATTGTTAAGATGGAACCTCATAAATTTCAGATAGGTAGTGGAGATAGTGGTAGAGGTCAGCGGAGATTGGGTAGAGATACCAGAGGTGGAGGATCTTTTTGTTCAGCCAAAAAGCCAGGGAGAGGTGAGGCCCCAATAGGAGGTGTTACATGTTTCTTTTATAAAGAGGAAGGGCATTATAAATTTGAGTGTCCTAAGCTTAAGGGAGTGGAATGCTACCATTGTCATCAAGTGGGGCATGTTAAGAAGAATTGTCCGTAGTTGGCAGAGGTTCTAACAGCACCTAGTGAAGCAGCAAGCAGAGCGTTACCTCCAGGTGGTGGAGCAAAAAGTGTGGGTAGAGGACAAGCTAGTGGTTCCAGGCTAGGTGGACGAGTCTTTACAATGAAAGAAGCTCATATTACTCCAGATGTGGTGACAGGTACACTTTCTGTTACTGATAGAAGTGATTATGTTTTGATTGATCCTGGTTCCACACATTCTTTTGTGTCCTATGCTTTTACTGTATACCTGAATAGACCATGTACTCGTTTAGATGTGGGGTTGGGTATTTGTATGCCTATGGGGGGATATGGTTGTAGTTGAATATGCTTTTCGTGATTGTGTTTTGACTGTGGGGTCTAGAGATACAGTTACAGATTTACTTCCATTAGATATTTCTGATTTTGATATAATTCTGGGAATGGATTGGTTATCTAAATATCATGCATCTATGGATTGTTTATGTAAGGAAGTTATTTTTAATATGACTGGTGAGCCTGAATTTAAATTTGTGGGGGAAAGGAAAATTGTTCCCAGTTGCATCATTTCTGCTATTCAGACGAGGAAATTATTGAGTAAGGGTTGTGAGGATTTTATTGAATATGTTTTTGACACTAGGAAGGGGACTTTACAATTAGTCGATGTTCCTATTGTACGGGATTTTCCTGAAGTGTTTCCTAGTGAGTTGCCAGGGTTACCTCCAGAAAGAGAAGTTGAATTTAGTATTGAATTAGCACCAGTGACAACACCTATTTCTATGGCACCGTATAGAATGGCACTTGCTGAGTTGAAAGAACTCAAGATTCAGTTACAGGATTTACTTGATAGGGGGTTTATACAGCCTAGTGTATCTCCATGGGGTGCACCAGTTTTATTTGTGAAGAAGAAAGATGGTACCATGCGTTTGTGTATTGACTATAGGCAACTGAATAAAGCTATAATTAAGAACAAATATCCTTTACCTCGTATAGATGATTTGTTTGATCAGTTACAAGGTGCTAAAGTGTTTTCAAAGATAGACTTGCGATCAGGTTATCATCAGTTGAGGGTGAAGGGGAGTGATATTTCTAAAACTGCTTTTCGTACTCGGTATGGTCATTTTGAATTTCTAATGATGCCTTTTCGGGTGACTAATGCTCCAGCTGTATTTATGGATCTTATGAACCGGGTACTGCATCCTTTTGTTGATTCATTTGTGATAGTTTTTATTGATAACATTCTGATTTATTCACGTGATATGGCTGAACATGAAAAGCTTCTTCGAACTATTTTGAATGTGTTAAACGATAAGAAATTGTATGCTAAGTTTAGCAAATGTGAATTTTGGCTATCAAAAGTTGTATTTTTAGGCCATGTTATTTCTGAAGATGGTATATGTGTTGATCCCAAGAAGGTGGAAGCTATTGTAAATTGGGAGAGGCCCAATAATGTGACTGAGGTGAGGAGTTTTCTGGGTTTAGCTGGGTATTATAGAAGGTTTATTAAGGGATTTTCTTCAATAGCCTTGCCGATGACTAAATTAACCCGGAAAGATGTTAAGTTTGAATGGAATTCTAATTGTGAAAATAGTTTTGATGAATTGAAAAAGAGGTTGGTAAATGCACCTGTTCTTACTATTCCATATAGTGGAGATGGTTTTGTTATTTATACTGATGCTTCACACCAGGGGTTGGGTTGTGTTTTTAAGCAGCATGGTAGAGTTACTACTTACGCTTCTAGGCAGTTGCGTACACATGAACGTAATTATCCTACACATGATTTGGAACTTGCTGCTATTGTGTTTGCCTTGAAATTGTGGCGTCGTTATCTATATGGTGAGGTATGTGAAATTTTTACTGACCATCAAAGCCTTAAGTATTTATTTACTCAGAAGGAGTTGAATTTAAGGCAGAGGCGGTGGATGGATTTAATTAAAGATTATGATTGTACAATTCACTACCACCCAGGGAAGGCAAATGTAGTTGCAGATGCTCTGAGTAGAAAGGATTCGGGCAGGTTATCTTGTATTCAATGTGCTAGAGTTCCCACATCATAGAGTTGAGATTGATGGGAGTAGAATTGAAGCTAGCCGATGGGACAGGTTATTTGCTCATGTAAGCATGCGGACTTTGTTAGCTATCCGTATTCGTGATTTGCAAAGTCAAGATCCTTTTCTTGAGAAGAAACGACAAGATGTCCGAGATGGTAAGTCTGAAGTTTTTTTGTATTGTGAATGATGGCACTTTATTGTATAAGCAACGATTATGCGTGCCTAATGTGTGTGGATTAAAAGAGGAAATTTTAGATGAGGCTCATAATTCCATTTATACCATGCATACTGGTAGTACTAAAATGTATAGGGATTTAAAGGAGCATTATTGGTGGAATAATATGAAAAAGGAAATAGCTGATTTTGTTGCTAGGTGCCTCATATGTCAGCAAGTGAAAGTGGAGCATCAGAAGCGTACTGGTTTGCTTCAGCCATTGCCAATACCGGAATGGAAATGGGATCATGTAACGATGGATTTTGTGGTTGGTCTTCCTCGATCTCAGAAGGGGTCAGATTCGATTTGGGTAGTAGTGGATAGATTGACGAAGTTCGCTCATTTTCTAGCAGTCAAGACTACGTATACAGTTGATAGGTATGCTAGATTGTATGTTAATGAAATTATTCGATTGCATGGAGCACCGGTATCTATAATTTCAGACAGAGACCCTACTTTTACATCCAGATTTTGGGATAGCTTGCAGTGTGCTATGGGTACTTACTTGAAGTTTAGTATAGCTTTTCATCCTCAGACGGATGGGCAGTCTGAAAGGACAATAAAGATTTTGGTGGATATGCTTAGAGCTTGTGTGCTTGATTTCAAAGGTAATTGGGATGAATATTTGCCTTTGATAGAATTTGCATATAACAACAGTTTTTAGTCTACTATTGGTATGGCTCCATATGAAGCATTGTACGGTAGACGATGTCGTACACCGATATGTTGGGGTGAAGTTAGTGAAAGGAAGATAGAGGGTCCATAATTGATTGAAGTCACCACTGAAAAAGTGAAGATTATTCAAGATAGAATGAGAACAGCTCAAAGCAGACAAAAAAGTTATGCGGATAAACGATGAAAAGATTTGTAATTCCAGAAAGGGGATTATGTGTTTCTTCATATATCTCAATGGAAAGGAGTTATGAGGTTTGGAAAGAAAGGGAAATTAAGTCCACGCTACATTGGACCTTATGAAATCCTTGAGAAAGTCGGGATGGTTGCCTATAAGCTAGCGTTACGACCAGAGTTATCTCGATTACATGATGTTTTCCATGTTTCTATGTTAAGAAAGTATGTAGCGGATCCTTCACATGTGTTGGTGGAACAGCCTATTGAGTTAAAGGAAGACTTGAGTTATGTTGAAGAACCACTTGCTATCGGGGATAGGAAGGAACAAATATTGAGATCAAAAGTAATCCCACTTGTGAAAGTTGTGTGGAGAAGCCACTCCATGGAAGAGGCAATATGGGAGAGAGAGGATATCATGAAGATGCGTTATCCGTATTTGTTTGATTCATACAACCAAGGTATGTCAATTTCGGGGACGAAATTTCCTAACGGGGGGAGAATTGTGACAACCTGAATATAATTATGATAAATCATGTTTAAATAATGATTAGCTTATGTGATATGAATAATATGTTATTAGTATATATATAATGTAAGTAATTATGTTTAGTTTAATCCTACCTTCATAAAGCTTGAAATATCGAATTAGTTACAAATGTGAAATTTTAAAGTTTTCGGTAGGAATGTTCCTATTGGAGGTTAGTTTTGGCCTTTATGACATAACAATGAACTTGAAGAGTAAACTAGATATTTGTAGATATATGAGTTATGTTTATAAGAAAACCACCGGTTCATCGAACGGACATCCGAGTGGGAAGATATTGTCTTTTTACGAACAGGGGGTAAAGTAGTCATTTAGCCTTAAATGATATTTTGTTTTATGTAATGCCACATGTTATATTTTGATTGGACCAAGAGGGGGTGGCCTTACGCTGACTTAAAACCCTTTAATTAAGCTCTTCCTTCATCATATTTCAGCCATGGAAGAGTTAGCCATAGGAAAGAGAGTTTTGAAGTTTAGGAAGAAAGTGTGAGGAGAAATTGAAGAAAAATTCATAGAAAAATTACGTAAAAGCCCGTAAGGTATTTCCATCCATAAATCTTGTTTATTTTTTTGTATTAGTTATTTAAATGATTGAAATAATAATTTGTTTACTGAAATTCCATGTCTTGATATGTATTTATGGATAGATGCAAGTTTAAGTAAACTTGAATGTGTAAACCCTTGAGATTGTTTTGTTTAGGAGCCTTGTTTATTCAAACATCCATATATTTCTTAATACTTACTGTAATTGATTGATTACAACTGGATATTAACCTGGACTCATATATGTATGACATATCCGAAAATCATGAGAAAATACCAAGAAATGAGTCTTTGGTGAGAGTATGAAGTTCGGGCATGAAATCTGCCCTAAGGGTGAAAGTATGCCCGCCATGTGTTCGATGTTATGCTTGACATAGCAAATGAACTCTGAAAATTATGAAATTTTAATATTGTATTGTTCAATATGTTTGATTATTTTGGTTTAAATATCATATAAATTTATGATGTAGAAAAATTATGGAAATTCCTGGAAGTTGAATGAACGATAAAAGAGCCTATAGGGTAGATTTGTTATGTGGTAAAGAAATGGGCATATCTTGTTCTAAGAGACTTGAAATGATGTACCGTCTTTTGTATTGGAATAATAACAAGACAATGATTGAATTACCAAGAATAAATGAATTTATATTTGGTCTATGATTTGGATATCTTAAATATATTAACATGGATTTGGGTGGAACTTCACTTGTGATAAATGATTTGAATGGAATCATATGATGCTTATGGATTGAATGATGTTTAAATCATTCTTTGGATTATTGATATTCTTATGATGATACTAATATTGTAAGAATGATAGGAAGGGAAGAAGAGCTGATTGAACAAATACCGGATAAAGGCAAGGGAAAATCCAGTTAAACTATCGAGGTGAGTGTACTTATGATTCGTTTCATATATAAATATGAATATAGTTCTAAGAGCAGGATTTGTTTGAATACTTCGGTATTCAGGATTTGTTTGGATATTAAAATATCCAAGATTTGTTTGGGTCTCATGTTCCAGGATTGGTTTGAATACTTAGGTATTCAGGATTTGTTTGGATATTAAAATATCCAGGATTTGTTGTCGCCAATGGGAAGAATTATTTGGATCTTATGATCCAGGATTTGTTATTGCCAACGGGCAGAATTATTTGGATCTTATGATCCAGGATTTATTGTTGCCAATGGGAAGGATTTTTCGGATTTTATATCCACGTATTCGATATAGAATTGTTATTCTGTTGTAGGGAAGGAGTACCTCACTAAGCTTAATTCTTACGGTTTATATTTTAACAATTTTAGGTTCATACGCTGCCAGTTAGGATACCATATGACCGGTAACTTTTAGAGTTGCACCGTTGGAGAGAGATGGGGTATAAAAATGGGGATTTTATCGTTGTCATACTAAAGATTTTAATATACTCACACATTGTATATATTGATTTATTATGGATTGAGTTGATCATAGTTAATCACAGTATTGTATGTCCGCTTAATTATGACTCTGATATTGAATTTTATGGTATAAGAATAATATTATGTTCATTATGCACATTGGGCAGAAAAATATTGATAAATGAAGTATATTTTCCAATGGGCTCGAGATTATGATCCAATTATTTTAATAACAAATGATTAGTATGGATATTGGGTTTGGGGTGTGACAGTAAAAGCCACGAAGGTAACAAATTATTCTCGGAGACCCGAAAGTGTCAGGGCCCACGAAACTGGGATAAGAGTGAAGTCACAAATAGGTGTTTCAAATGTGGAATGGACAGTCATGAACGTCGAACTAGTTCGGATCAGACTGGAGAGGAACTCCGACCCGACCAGGGAGAACTTTCAGGACTCTGCTATAAGTGTGTACAAACGGGTCACAAAAGGAGGGAATGTCCTCAGCCATATGTCGTTTTTCATCAAGATGCTCAACAAGGCCAATAAGGCCAAGGAAAAAGTGGAACTGTATAACCAGACCAAAACCAACAGAGTTGTAAAATGAAATTGTTTATAGGTAGATGCTTCAACTGCTGTAGGATGGGTCATCGGAGGCAGGATTGCCCATATAAGAGTAAGATACCCCAACAGTAGGGGCAGAAACAACACGAATTTTATGTACGACGTCCAGCATGCTAAAATTCAACAGAGATCATCGGATATTGATGGTAAGTTCCTTCCTTATAGTACTATGGGACACACTTTATTCAATAGTGGGGCGTCACACTATTTCATAGATACTCAGTTTGAACGGACCTTAGGATTTTGTATACATTACTGAGAGTACGGTGTCATGCGTAGACTCATCATTAAGAAAGGGTCTTTACTTTCTTTATACGTTGGGGTGTAGGTATATAGTTTGGTAGTTTGATTTTTACATACAGTCATACTAGCTTTTGTCATATGTGAGAACGACGTCATTATTGGCATGGATTGGCTCGCAGCGTACAGAGCCATGATAAATTATTTCGGTAGGAGTATTATCTTTACCATTGCGGGGCAGGAGATATTTTGGTGACAATACATTGCCCAGAGGAAGGATCTGCCACCCATTTGTATTACATAGAGGAGGAGACCTTTAAGGAGATTGTGATTCTCCTGGATTCGATTCCAATCGTTCGTTAGTTTCTGAATGTATTTTAGGAGATAAGTGGGTTATGTATTGAGGTATTTTAGGGAGAGTAAAACCACATGAGAAAAAAAATTCGAAGCGAGAATAAGGGCAAGGGTATTGGGATTACAATGGAAATGATTAATACTATTTCTGATTTGGTTCAGACAGATGCGTTATGTCCGAAAGACCATCAAGTACCCAAGACGATTGGCAAGGTAGAAGTATGAGTTTTATCCTCGGAGGATGAGGCATATTTTATGTAACACGATCGAGTTGTGACACCCCGCCTAATTAAATACCGGGCGATCACTCCTTTATTAAATTAAATCAAGGTAAACAGTTGGTTCATTCTCAGCATCACTGTCGATAAAAATACATTTTCCAATTTAACACCCTAAATAATTAAGCTAAGTGCCAAAACCATTTTCATACAAAACTTTCCAAATTTTATTTAAAGAAAAACATTTATTTTATTAACAACATTCAATAAGAAAGAATCACACCATATTAAATTCTGCAACATAAACCAAATAATATAATACATTCGTCAATCGAATGTCACCATACGAAAACTAAAGTCACGAATCCAAACTGAATAAATCCCATAGAACAATACTGGAAACAAATGAAATATAAATGTCCTAATAACAATGAAATAAAGGAAAAGGGCGACACATGCCCAATAAATGAGAATGCTAGAAGTGGAGTCAATAAAGGAAGCCGTCTACGCAAGTGACCTGCAACTCCCACCTAAGCTGCAGCACGTTCCTTTCAAGGGATCCTAAGCAAGACGCCCCTGTGGCTGGGCACCTGAAATTTATACATATATATACAAGAGAGAGAGAGAAAAAGAAACGGGTCAGAGCCCGAAAGTGTGTTTGATTTTAAAAAAACGTTTAGCAAGTATTTAAATTGATACAGGCCAATGCAACAACATATTAATGCGTCACTCTCTTGAGAAATACTCACCTCTCTTCTAATGTGCACACCTATCGCACTAACCTTCCCAACGGTTTCTTATAAATTTTATCATACTAACCTTCCCAATAATTTAGCGTAACTTAACTTACTCATAAGATTTCAAAACCGAACAATATTTTTGTTTAAAAAGAATACTTCCAATTAGCCGCACAACTCTCGTTTTAGCTTTTATTAACTTATAAAGGTTTCCCAGTGACATATTATACTTTCACAAAACAAGTATTTACTATTTGAGTCATCAACCATGTCCTACTTATCAAATCACAGTAGGCAGTTTCAAATTTCCAAATCTCATATATATATTAACTACTCGTATAATATATATAAAATAACAGCACCCCACATAAAACTATGGTGCGTGCATACTCTACTATCCAAAGCCCCATATCACTCATATTAAGGGGAGTACATTCGGAATCACTCTCGAATTGTATTAACATAAATACACAAACAATATTGAGGCGAAGAATAGATTCCAAGTCTCTAAGAGGATGGCACATGCCTGCGTTTCTTAGGACCGTCTGAACTATCACATCGATAACCTGTACCAAGGATATCTATCTTCTAGGGTACAAGTCAATATCCCCCATAAAGGTCCCATCGAGATAAGACTTGTCCCAGCGCGGTAACCTCAGGGATAGCAAGTAGCGTGGGCATGATTTTCACAAGTATATAATATATGTACACACAATCATATAAATATACCACTTTATCATATTAATATAGGTTCTTCTCGTCACCCATAATTATACCATTTATTCTACATTTCACATTATTAGTATTACGTATAAGGTTTCATCTCTAACCTTAACTCGAAGGGTTTTCACTTAATACGTGACATTCGTGGACTCTATCCTTCCAAGTGGGAAATTCAGTAAGTATACCTCTATTTACTATCGTAGCTATTCGCCGCAATCTCTCACTTGAAATACGTAATTTCATCGTTCATTATATAATTATCCCAAAAACAAGATTCTCGTCTTATAATAAAGTTCCCGACACTTATTCATATGTCCTACTGGTCTTTCCTATCTCCCAAAACATTTCATTAAGAATACTCAAGAATTATTTCACGGTAAATTTAATTTAACTAATTAAACAAGGTAAATAAGAGTCTGCTAGGAGGGGTCGATCGATCGAGGTCTGGGGCTCGATCGATCGATCAAACAGGTCAGCGAAAATTCTGCAGAAATGCAGTTACGGGTTCTACCAAATTTCTTCCTCCAAAACCATGTTTTTCCATTCCAATCGTCCCAAAAATCCTACTACTATCATTATAACAATATGCCAGATATTTTCAACGTAAAGCATGTGTATATCTAACATTAAACATGGATAATTAACCCAAAATTCATCTAATCATCAAGAACCCTAGAGTTTTTCTTAATCAAGGTTCTAATCTATTTTTACCAGAATTTCCTTCTAATATATCATCAAAATTTCGTGGGTTATATTCCTCTACATGGTAAGGATTCCTAAATTTCATTATAATCAATACTACATGCATTTTCGTAACACAATTTGGGTTTCCTTCCATAGTTTTTATCTCTAATAAATCCTAAACTAATATGAAGATTGCACTAACGAAAATACGCAAGTTAAATACTTGCCTGGGATTTTCAGAAGTCCAGTTTGCAGATGAATCCGGTGTGGTTGGGTTCCCCTTCTCGCGATCTACGCGTTGGTGGTGGCGGCGGTGCAAACCGGTGACTTTTTGGCCTTGAATTGCCTTGGAGCTCTCTCCTCTCTTCTCCAATGGCCGTCATTTGTTTTCTGAATATTCTAACCCTAAAAGACTAACCTAGTTGGCTGATATAGGTTGCTGAAATTCGTGGGTTTAATTACCAAAAAAGGTGAAATGACTAAAATGCCCTCCCGGGGTACCAATTAGGCCTAAAAATTCCCCGAGGCCCAAACTAAACCCCCGGGTACACTTTTCTGACTATCTCGACCCTTCCGGACGCGTTGGCACACTCAAAATGACCATACGAACAACTTATAAAATATTCACTTTTTATTTAACAAAATTAGTCCTGACGTGACACGGGCACGTCCCGACTTAAATTTCCGAAATAGTCATTTAATTCACTCATGACATACAATATAACCAATATAATATATTACCTTGCTCATTAGTAATATACAACAAGTTTCCCATAATTACTAACTCTCGTCACGTTAATAATTATAACATAATTAATTTCCGTATTTTTATTAAATAAATCATTCACGTTAAATTTAATAAATCCCCAAATTAATATAGCATAAAAATACGGGGTATTACATACTTCCCCCCTAATAACGGGATTTCATCCCGAAATTCGGAAAATAAGGCATACCTGGTAAAAACAACTCTGGATATCTCTCGCGCATATCTGCCTCACGCTCCCAAGTGGATTCCTCCACATTATGATGCTCCCACTGGACTCGCACAAGTGGAACTATCTTCGAACTCAATCTCCTCTCACTATAGTCTAGAATAGCCACTGGTCTCTCCTCGTAAGAGCTATCAGACTGTAAGTCTATCTCATCTATCGCAATGTGAGTATGGGCCATATCATCCCGAAGATATCGTCTCAACGACGAGATGTGGAATACATCATGGATGCGATGTAAATGTTCTAACAGTCCTAACCTGTATGCAACCGGCCCAATCGTCTCGATGATGGGAAATGGTCCCACGTACCTCGGAGCCAATTTCCCCTTCTTCCCGAACCTCATCACCCACTTCATAGGAGATACACGCAATAACACTTGGTCTCCCACATTAAACTCCCGGAAGAACCGTTTCGCATCGGCGTAGCTCTTCTGCCTGTCCTGGGCTACCCGAATACGACTCCTGATTATCTCAATCCTCACGGAGGTCTCCTGAATCACTTCTGGTCCTAGAAACTTGTTGTCCCCTACCTCAAGCCAACAAGTTGGAGAACGACAAGGCCTGCCATACAAAGCCTCAAATGGAGCCATACCAATCGTAAACTGATAAGAGTTATTATAAGCAAACTCTACCAGTGGAAGATGTGGCTCCCAACCTCCTCCAAAATCGAGAACACACATGCGTAGCATATCCTCTAACATCTGATTAGTACGCTCTGTTTGTCCGTCTGTCTGTGGGTGGTAAGCTGAACTCAACCTCAACTCAGTACCCATAGCCTCCTGAAAGCTTTCCCAAAAACGAGACACGAAAATCTTGTTTCTATCTGACATAATATTCAGGGGCACCCCATGTAATCTGACAATCTCCGCAATGAACAACTGGGCATACTGACCCGTAGTATAATCTGTCCGCACTGGCAGAAAATGTGCCACCTTGGTCAAACGGTCTACAATCACACAGATAGAGTCGTGGCCCCGCTGTGATGTAGGCAACCCTATAATAAAATCCATGGAAATACTCTCCCACTTCCACGCGGGTACTTCCAATGGCAGAAGCAATCCTGACGGTTTCTGATGGTCCACCTTCACCAGATGGCAGGTAGAACACTTGGACACGAATTCAGCAATGTCCTTCTTCATCCCACTCCACCAGTATTGCCTCCTCATATCCTGGTACATCTTATCTCCTCAAGGATGTACTGCAAATCGGGACCCATGAGAGTGAGTCATCACTGCATGACGTAATTCGGCTCCTTCTGGAACCACCAATCTCCCATTAAACCGCAAACCTCCATTAGAACTAACAGAATAGGACTCAGCACCCTCGGCTAGAAGTCGCACAATCTGCTCCTGGAAAAATGGGTCTGTGGTCTGTACCTGTATCACCCTCGTAAAAATCTCGGGTGTGACTGACATCACGGATATAAAAGAACTTGCCACTGCGTCCTGGTGACCCAACTCCTTCCACTTTGCTTTCCAGACGTCCACTACATCGTTTATCGGTCTACGGCTCAACGCATCAGCAACTACGTTGGCCTTCCCCGGATGATACTGTATATCGAACTGGTACTCCTTCACAAACTCTAGCCATCTGCGCTGACGCATATTCAGCTCTTGCTGAGTGAACAGGTACTGCAGTGACTTATGGTGTGTGAACAAACGGAATTTCTCCCCCAATAAATAGTGCCTCCATATCCTCAATGCAAAGACGACCGCTGCTAACTCCAGGTCATGGGTGGGGTAATTCTTCTCATGCGGCTTAAGCTTGCGAGAAGCAAAAGCTATAGCCTTCTCCTCCTGCTGGAGTACACCTCCAAGTCCCCGTAAAGATGCATCGGTGTAAACCAGGTACTCCACACCCGGTTTCGGTAACGCAAGGACTGGCGCTGAAGTAAGCTTGTCTTTCAGCTCATCGAAAGCCAATTGACTAGCGTCATCCCAAACATATGGTACTCCCTTGCGAGTCAGATTCGTCAATGGACCCGCTATTTTGGAGAATCCCCGAATGAATCTCCTGTAGTATCCGGCTAATCCCAAGAAACTACGCACTTCTATCGGTGTTGTGGGCTGTCCCCACTCCCTCACCGCTGACACTTTACTTGGGTCAACTGCAATCCCCTTCTCAGAAACAACATGGCCCAAGAACTGTACCTCTCGCAACCAGAATCCACACTTCTCGTACTTAGCGTACAACGGATGCTCTCGTAGAGTCTGAAGAACCTGCCTCAAGTGCTCGGCATGCTCCTCCTCGGAGTGTGAATATATCAAGATGTCATCTATGAAGACGATGACAAACTGATCCAAGAACTCTCTGAATACTCGGTTCATCAAGTCCATGAAAACGGCTGGAGCATTTATGAGTCCAAACGGCATCACCCTGAACTCATAGGACCCATATCTCGACAAGAAGGCAGTATTTGAAACATCCTACTCTCTAATACGTAACTGATGGTACCCCGACCTCAGATCTATCTTCAAAAAGAAAGTTGCTCCCCTCAACTGGTCGAACAGATCATCGATTCGAGGTAATGGATATTTATTCCGTATCGTGACCTTGTTCAGCTCCCGGCAGTCCACACACAATCTCAGCGAACCATCTCTCTTCTTCATAAATAAGACTGGAGCGCCCCAAGGTGAGGTACTCCTACGAATGAAGCCCTGACCTAACAGCTGCTCTATCTGATCTCGTAGCTCTCGCATCTCTGCCAGAGCCATACGGTACGGTGCGCATGCTATAGGTCTCCTATCTGGCAATAAATCTATAACAAAGTCTATCTCACGACTGGGCGGTAGGCCTGGTATTTCCTGAAACACATCGGAATACTCCCTGACAACAGGGATCGAATCTAAGGGAATCACAACCTCCTTAGAGGTATCCTCCTCTATATAATACAAATGAGCGGTCGAACCTCCCTCTGGGCGAGGCATCGCCACTACAAACATCTCTTGCCCCGGAATGGCAAAAACAATGCTCCCACCGAAGCAATCAATCATGGCTCTATAAGCTGCGAGCCAATCCATACCAATAATCACATCATGCTCGTGAATGTCTAAGACTAACATGTCTGCAGGTAATACCAAGCTACCAATCTCTACCCCCACTCCCCGGCATATAAAGAAAATAAGTGACCCACTCCCCAGTGGTGAGTCGACACACGTCACGGTGCTCTCTGCTGTGGCTAACAACCTTAAGGACTTCGCAAAATGCGTAGCTATAAAACAATGCATTGCCCCCGTATCAAACAAAACCCGACCCATAGTACCATGGATAGGAAACATACCCTCAATCGCGGGTGGTGCCTGTGGAGCTGCTGCCTGGTGGACGTTATAGACACGTCCATACTGTAATTGCCCCTATTGCACTGGAGCTCCTGGAATGGCTGGTAGGGCTGGCACCTGGGCTGGAGCTGGGAGGGCAGGTGGAAAAATTGGTCTCTGTGGCTCATTACGGGCTCCCTGCTGCTGTGGGGCCCTATCGCCCTCTAGGCAATCCTGGCACCTATGGCCATGTTTACCGCACCCAAAGCATCGGCCTTTGAAGTTACCTCCCCTCTGACCCTGTTGTCCACGGCCCTGTTGGTCGTTACCTCCACGCCACTGGCCCTGTTGGCCCTGATGTGCACGCTGTTGGCCCTGCTGGACCTGCTGCTGGCCCTGCGGTCGGTGTTGGCCCTGCTGGCCCTGCTGATTAGGCTGGCCCTGATGGCCCTGCCTGAAACCCCTGAATCCCTGCCTAGAATCACCTGAAGGGAATCGCTTAGCAGGGTCCCCCTGATGGGAACTCTGCTCGTGCTGAGGAGTATGTCCATGAGTTGGTGCCCCACTGGCACTATTACCCCCGGTCCTGCCCTGCTAGCTGGACTCTCCTGCTCTCTTGCTTCCCTGCAGATGGAAGCGGTGATCCTGGCAATGTAGCAATGTGTCATTGAGTACATCAGTGAAAGTACTCAGGGATAAATTCCCAATAAGGTGCTGACGGATCCTCCAAGATAACCCGTCGACGAACAGCAAAATCTTCTTGCTCTCAGTAGGTGCCTCATCTGGCACAATGGTGAGAAGTCTCGTGAACTCCTCCTCATACTCAGCTACAGTAAGGTTCTCCTGGTTCAGATTTAGTAATTTTCGCCTCATCTCAGTCTGCACTACGGGTGGAAAGTACTTGCGGTCAAACCGCTCCCAGAACAACTGAATAGGGATCGTGTCCCTCTCCTCCAAAGTGGTAGTGGACTCCCACCACTGTAATGCTGCTCCCACCAGCTTAAAGGAAGCCAATAGCTGCTTTTGCACATCAGTGCACTCGTACATACGGAGATGCCGCTGGATGTCCTTCTTCCATTGGCTAACTGTAACAATATCGGAGCTACCAGAAAACTCAAGGGGATGCGCTTTCTGTAAAGCATCCCGAACCCTCTCCCATGCAGATGGAAGTTGTGCTGGTACTGGTGCCACTGCCTGAACCTGGGGTGGACCCTGCTGAATCACCGCTATCGCGTCATTCACCGCCTGAGCAACAATGGCGGCTACTTCGTTTGCATTCATTGTGCCTGGTGCCGGAGCTGCTGGCTGCTCGGCTTGGGCACGCCTATCTTTCGGAGAACATCTCGGACGCGTCTGAAACGTGAACAAGTTTATTAGTCTACAGTTATCATCAAATCTCAAATAGCTGAAGACTTAAACGTAAAAGCAAGAATACAACAATCCTAAAATAGGACTCTATAGCAATAACGTTAAGCTGAAAATGAAATAAGCCGTACAAATCCTATGGACA